>JAJOOR010015272.1:0-19662 GCA_036250505.1 Solanum acaule
GACAATATCATTTTAGCGACTAATGATAATGCAATATTTTTGTGACTTTATGATATGTCGTTAAAGAATATATATTTCTTCACCTTGAGACATATTTTGGATTTGATTATGGTCTATAGCTTAATTAGTGATTCTATAAATAATATATGAATAAAAGTATATTGAATGAATTGTAGAGCTTATGCGATTGCTCAGATCTTTCAATATAAGCAATTGCAAAATTGTGGAGGTTTTAAACCCCCGCTATTTGTAACTGAAATATAATATCAAAAGATTTAATTTTAAATTAGCGTGGGTCGACCTCCGCAAAGTAACCCCGGCTAATTGATTGTGGGGGTCAAAGAAAAACTGCCGCAAATTGCTTGCGACAACTCTTATTGTGAGAGTTCTTACAACTGCCGCAATACTACATTGCGGGGGTTTTAAGCCCCCAGAAACCTTAAAATTAACCCCCGCTATTTAAGCGTTTTTTTGTAGTGTATGGAGAGATTTGTGGCGTGAAAAAAGGAAGGAAAATCATGGGTATGAGATTTCAAATTAATGTATCTGGAAAAGGGGATGATGGGAGGAAAATAAGAGATTTTTGATACTTTTTGAAATGGTAGGGAAAATAAGAAAATATGATAATAAATGGTGTGTAGTTAAGTAATTTTTCCTATAAAAAAACACTTAAAAATTCAATAAGTTCTTTTGTATTTTCCCTATCTTCATTGCCAATTCTTAAATCTGGATCCGCATTATGAGCATTAAAAACTAATTGTATCGGCTCTTGATAAACATAATCAACTTTAAGCATTTCAAATAAAAAAATTCATCTAGTGCATACTTCTTTTGGAATTTTTCTATTTACAAGTCCACATTGTTTACAACGATTTTTAAATTCTGTAAGTCTAGCTTTTATTTTATCTTTAAAAATTCAATTACAAGCAATTCTAAATTTTTCACAAGAAATTCCAAATTGAGAAATATCATCTTTTACTATCAAATTATAAACATGTGCAACACACTTAATATGAAAAGAATCATTATCAATTGGAGAAAGTCTACATTTTAAATAATCAATTGCTTTTAAATTATTAGAAGCATTATCTAAAGTGACACTCATTATTTTATCACATATTCTATAAAATTGTAAAATAATACTTATTTTTGATGCTATATAAGAATTAGTTGTAGTTTCTTCAACATATTTATATCTTAATATTCGTTTTTATATGTTCCATTCATGGTCAATCCAATGGATAGTAACAGTAAAATAATCATTACCATTAGGACTACGTCCCATATCAGAAGTAATAATAATCTACCATCATAATAAACAAATAAACAATGAAAAAAATGACAATATTCTTTTTGATATTTAAGAAGATCACTTTTAATTGTACTTCTTGGAATACCTTCATAATTTGGGTTATACACTTCCCGAATATAATGAATAAAATCAGGATGTGAAGGAAATGAAAAAGGCAAGCCACAAACAACAACTATTTTAGCTAATTCTCTACAATATTTTTTCTTTACTATATGTGCGGTGTGTGTTTGAGCCAGCCGGATTAGTCATATTTAACACACTTTGAACCATATTAGAACCTCTGACTCCTATAGAATTTTCAGGTATGGATATTCCCTTTCTATTAGCCCTTTCTATATCATCTAGACGAGTAAATTCTTTATTACACTTTCTCAAATGCGTTATTAGTCGTCCCGCCCCCCTTGCGCTCACGTAGTCATATGTTTCATGGTCAATTTACATTTCGTGCAAGTAGCAATAGTTTCCTCATTTTGTATCAAAAATGTCCAAACTACAGGTCTTTTAACACGTACACCCGTCTTTGAAAAAGTAGGTAAAGGAGGATATCATTTTGTTCTGGTAATTCGGTAGCCGGACTAGTAGGAGTAGGGGTCTCATCATCTTCGTCATTTATTTCTATTTCCCCATCTAATTATCCCTCAAAATTAGTAAAACATATGTTTAATGTCTCATGATCTATTTCATTTTTGAAATTAAATTCAATAATATTTGGTCGTGACACAAAAGAAGTTTCATCAACATGAATATAATCATTAGAATTAATTCTAAATCTAGGTGGCAAATGTATAGAACTAGAACTACTAGTTCCTCCTCCCCGTTTATTTTTTCTTTTCGACATTGGTCTTTTACCACTATTTCTTTCCGAATTCATGTTCAAGTTTAAAATAATTAAATAATATGAAAAACAAATAAGATAATATAACAAAAAAATAAAGTAACTTGATAAATAAACAAGAGAAAATGGCCAAATGACCCCTAATTTAGTAGTCAATTTCCAACTACACACCAATACTTCACGGGGGTCCTATTACCCCTTGAACCTTTTATTTTCAATATTTTGTAGCCCTTAAACATTGACATGTCCAAGAAGGTGAATGCACTTTCCTTAGGCGTGTAAGAACTTATCTAAAGCATATAATCTGCATTATAAATCCACGTGTAAGATGAAATCAACCTAAAATTAAGGTTGCCAGCTGTAGCTTGCATTTTTTGGCCATTTTCTAAAAAAAATCTTCTTTCTTCTTCCTCCTTTCTGCCATTTTCAAAGCTTAAGTTTTATCATCTTCCATTTCAAAGTTTCCAATGGTATCTTTCATTTGAAAGCCTGATGTTGTGGGGATTCGTAATCCTCTCTAATGCTCTCCGATTTCAAATTTAGTGTTTGAAATTTTTCTCCCCTATCAAAAATTATAAAAATTTTGGGTACCGAGATTCATCGATAATGTTTGAAATTTCTTCTCCTTGTCGATGTCCATAATATAAGTTATTTCCCTCTTCAAATCATAAATATAAAATCACAGAAAATGTACACACATTATTTTCCTCCTCTCTCTAAGAAGAAGAATCATGAAAATACTTTTCTCCTCTCCATCAGTAGATCTGCCCCACAAGATTAAAAAAATTATCATTTTTTACTCACTTGGGTCACCATAACTATGTGTTCTTCTGCTAATAGAATAAATTAAGCAATAATGAATGTTTGAAAATTAATTCTTGATATGGTTAAAAGTGAAGTACTAAGAAAAATAATTTCTGGATGTGCAAAAATTACTTGTCATTGGAGTTGTAGAAGAAAGATTGATACACAATTGAATCATACATATTATTGGATAGTTTGAAATTAGAAATTTCATCCTAACTTAAAGAGAAAAGTAGAAGTGGGCTCACTGGATCTAAAATACGTAGAAAAATAGAAGTAATAGGAGTGGGTCTGGTTAATGAAAAAAAGATCAGCGTTTAAGGGTTAAAAAATATCGAAAATAAAAGGTTCAGGGGGGTGATAGGACCCCCGTGAAGTATTAGTGTGTAGTTGAGAATTGACTAATAGGTTAGGGGGTCATTTGGCCATTTTTTCAATAAACAAATAAAGAAATTAAAGTTGGAACGAATGTACCAAACGTCTATGTAAAAGTAGACGTATAAATAAAGCCGAAATTGCTAGATGTCAATCGAAGCTTCCGATTTACTTCAAAAAAATCTATGAAATCCGAACTCCAAGTCAATATCACAAAATAATAATTATGAATTTATGAGATTGAAAATTGAGAGATTTTGTAAGATGTTAATGGAATAGTTTATGAATTTATGAGTTAAATGAAAGAACATGGGTATATTTGTAGTGTTAAGGGGTTAGAGAGGGGTAGGGGGTAAATTTGAGCCGTTGCCCGTTTTGGGCCCCAGTCCAACGGCTATTATGGCCATTACACATTAAAAAAAAATTAAAAATTGAAACTGATCGCTGAATCAGTTAAGACCGAACCAGAATTGGGTAAAAACCCGGGTTCCATTTCGATACTTGTTTCGGTACCCTATCAGATTGGTTCCTTACCGGTTCAATCGATACCAGATCTACCGATAAAGGGAAGCGGATCGGAACCGGATCAGACCGGGCATAATCATGTCCAAATTGCCAACCTTAGTTACAGCAACCTTTCCTTTGCATTTTAAGCCTAATCTTGGTTTATGAGGCCCAAGATTTCTAGTCACTACAGAAGAGTTCGTATGCATTCCAGGCTAGATTCACAAAAATATGTTGTCTTAGATGCTTGATAAGTTTAAATTGAAAAGTGTGTAAAATTATTAAGACAGCTTACATTGTGGATTGTAAAACCACTTTGTGTATGTAGTATTCCCATTCCAATCATTCTTGGCCTCTTCCCTCTTCCAGTAGCACCAAGAACATTAGTAGCAGTAGCAACTACACCAGTTCCTCTTCCCCATCCAATGGCACCAAAAATAGTAGTAGCAGCTAAACCAGTTCCTCTTCCCCTTCCATTCGCACCAGAAACATTAGCAGCAACACCAATCCCTCTTCCTCTTCAAGTGGCACCAACAACAACAGTAGCACTAGCCTATAACATAAGTTGATTAACAAAAATATTAAACTGATTAAGATGTAAAATAACAAGTGAGACAACATACATATATATATATATATATATATATATATATATATATAAAATCATATAATCTGGAATAAATAAATCCATGAACACACCCTGAGAAAGAATTAATAAATTACCTGCAATGGTGCATGGTGAAATCTGAACTCGATGATTACTCATAATATAGAACGAAAATGACTTACTCTACACCCTGAACGAAAATGTTGAGTTGCACAACTACCCCTGACACTAGCATACTCTCTTTTAGCTATGGTATATACACTTTCTCTAGATATGGCACTGATTGCCACACCTATAATACATGTCAATATTCTTGTGACACGCATTTGAGTCTCTCTTGCAAAACTTACTACAATGTGAACGTTGGTGCGATCCTAAACTCATATTACTCTAAAATTGTGGGCACGCCCTAAAACTTTGTACCTAATAGGAATAACTTCTGTTTGTATGCTTGGGCCACAAGGTCTAAGATATTGTACTATTTGTAGAACGATAACTAGTTGTGAATGTCTTGATGCGCTTATATAAGAAATGCACTATCATCACCCATTTTATGACTAATCTTTGAGTAATCCCTCATAGGGTGACTTCTACCTAAATGCTTATAACACATACATGTGCCTTTTTGGCATACTTCAGAATGATACATCTCATACTTGCTACAAATAGCTCATAGTGGCCTTCCTTGACTTATATCACCCTAAGATTGTGGGCCTGACACATGCTGTTTAGATATCATTTGTATAACCCTTTTATTTTGTCCTCTTTCTTCATCTAATCCAACTCTTAACTCATGTTCCTCTTCATGGTATTGGTAGGTATGTGCTAGAGATATTCTGGTGTGTGTAGTACATCTATTTTAATATAACAAATTTTACTACAATTATAAAATTAAGTGCGTTTGATGTAACACCCCGCTACTAGAAAGACTTGGAATTAGAAAGAAACCGTTTTTGGAAATAATCAAATTTGCAAAGTTTGACAAAGTTAAGCTAAGTATGAGTTTTGGATCTACTTCAAACAATCATAACTCCTATCTCAAGATGCTTTAGGTGTGCTACAAGATACCGTAGGAAAGATCTTTGAATTATCTTTCCAACACCACCGAGTTTGATCAATTTCGAGTTCATATGAGGGAGATATGCCTATTTGAAGTTGGGTTGTCTAGATAAGGAAAGTCAAAACCGGATTTTAGAAGGGTGTTATGGTATTTTCACTACCCAATTAATTAAATTCGTTTTTGGTAATTAAGTTGGGGTCTCAACAGATTGGATTCAGTTTACACTTCACAAAAATAAGCTAGGGTTTTGAGAGAAGAGAAAAGAAGAGGAGAAAAGAGGAGAAGAAGCTTGGAATCGTCGAGTTCTTGAAGAATTGATTGCGGGTTTCGCCAATGATTCGATCCTACGAGGTATGTGAGTTCACATAGCATTGGGTTCGTTCACCCACGCGCCAAACATGTTTATTTCAGTATGATTTTCGTCCTAAAAGATTGAGAATTTGATGTTCTTAAGTTGTGTACTTGAATTGCTTTCGTTCTTGAATTTGGGATGAGATTGAGGAGTTCTTGAGAGTTTAATGTCAATTGTTAGAGTTGTTTTGAGTTAGATTCTAGTGTATATGTTCTGGGTATCTGAATCTAAAGAGGAATTGAGAAAAAGAATCGAATTTAGGCGGATTGGGGTTAGAAAACGAATAAGAAAAAAGTCGGGAAAATTTGGGTACCGGGTACCAGGTCGCGGACCTGTTCCTCAGCATTAGAAAATTTTTCTCTACGTCGCGGAGAGGTGACGGACCCTTCTGCCACAAAATTTATTTCGTGACTAAATATTAAAATGCATCTCCGCATTGCGGACTTGCTTCCAAACAGTTATTTCTTGATCGTTTCTCATGTTTAACTATCTAAAAACACTCCTAAACATCACGAGATCTTTTCTATCACAAATCACAACCATGAATCCATAAATTTCAAATTCAAGGAAAGTTAAGAGCCAAGTCTAGAGAGTTCTTAGAGTCCTTTCAAAAGTCTTTAGCAAATGCTTTAAAGTTGTTTTAGGACTTGAGTTTTGAGTTGAGTAAAGAGTAAAGAGTGAAGTTCATTTTTTCAAAAGAGTGTATGGGGACTAGGTATTCCCAAAGAGTAGTT
This sequence comes from Solanum acaule, assembly GCA_036250505.1. Taxonomy (NCBI): domain Eukaryota; kingdom Viridiplantae; phylum Streptophyta; class Magnoliopsida; order Solanales; family Solanaceae; genus Solanum; species Solanum acaule. The sequence goes on from JAJOOR010015272.1 coordinate 6,584, forward strand.
GTTTTCACATTTAAACAAGAAAGGAAACATCGATTTCCAAAAGAGCCTTTGAGCTAGCTTTGCTTTCACAATTTAAGCAAGAGAGGAAACACTGATTTCCTAGAAAGCCTTTGGGCTAGGTTTTGAGTAATTATCTCAAATCATAGAAAGTGTTATGTTTTTAAACATATGAGCTAGATATATTTTGGGAGTAGTATTGAGCACCAATATGGGGGAGAGTTCAGACAACTCTCAGCCCCCATAAACCATGTAGCCATCATGGGTTGAAAAAAGGTCATACTTTTTAGATGATTCCTTAGTGCTTTTTAGCATAGACTAGTGGATCCACTTAATAGTTAGGTTCTATACCCCTGACAAGGTATAGAACGGCCCTAGCAGTGTGAGGCAAAATCCCGTACCATCACATAGCTCTTAAGTGATGGTTATCGGTTAGAGAACCTCCCATAGAAGTATTTTGTATTCTTATATACACAAAGTTAATTGTATTTTTGTATACAAACATAATTTATATTATATCTTTGCATACAGACTGAGTTACTTTTGTATTTCTAAATACACAGACTTGTTATCCAAGTTTCAAAAGCTTTTCTTTATATTGTATTCCTATTATTGCCTTATATTGAAATGAGTTAGTTGAGTTGAGTTGAGCCCAACTATATTCTTTCAGTTCCTTTCAAGCTTATGTCTTGGTTTATAATTCCCCTCGCATGCTCGTACATTCAATGTACTGATGCCATTTAGCTTGAATTGTTGTTATGATGCAGATACAAGTAACTAGGATCAACATCCAGCGCACTGTTGATTCTAGTTAAGCTTCAGAGTTGTTGGTGAGCCTCCTTGCTTCCGGAGGATACCTTTTATTGATTTATTAGTATTAGTTCATTAGGATATCGTGGGTCTTGTCCCGACATCCATCTCAGTTGTTAGAGGCTTCATAGTCAGTTAGTTATTCATTTGTCTTTATCTTGTTATTGGCTTATGTTTTGAGACTTGAGTCACCCTCTTAGCTAGTTAAATGTTTCTTTTAAGACTTTCTAAGTTTAATTCATGAGTTCATCTTTTGAGACTATTTCCTTGTTATATAAGTCTTCCGCTGAGTAGTAAGCTAGACGAATGGTTCGCTTGGAGCCAACAATGGTTCTCGAGTGCCAGTCGCGCCTAGGGTGTAGGTTTGGGGCGTGAAAACTTGGTATTAGAGCACAAAGTTCAAGAGTCTTAAGAAGTCTATGAAGTCGTGTTTGTAGAGTCCTAGTTATCGGTGTAAAGCGCACCACATCTATAATTAGGAGGCTGCAACATTTAGGAACTATCTCACTTATTTCATACTCATTTCCTACGATAGAGTTCTTCTCTATAAAGTCTCTTTTTAACTCGTGCCTGCGAGTGTCTTTCAGATCATGCCTCCACGAAGAGCTGTTTGAGGTCGTCCCGCTAGAAGGAATGTTGAGCCACAGGAACAAGGGGTACCTAATGCACTAGAAGTGCAACCCCAAAGATAGGTCACCAATGCTGAGTTTCGTGAGGCCATCCGGATATTGAGCCAAGTTGTGACCAACCAAGCTGGGCAACAAAGAGAGAATCGTCAGGAAGTGCCTAATACTTCTATAGTCTGTGAGTTCCTAAGGATGAATCCTCCAAGCTTTACTGGTTCAAGTGTCATAGAACTTCTGGAAAACTTTGTTGAAGAGCTTCAGAAGGTTTTTGAAATTATGCATATTATTGATACTGAGAGGGTGGAACTAACTGCATACCAAATGAAGGGTGTCGCTAGGATCTGGTTTGATCGATGGAAGAAGAATCGAGCTGAGGGTGCACCACTTGTGAGTTGGGCTTGTTTTGAGGAGGCCTTCTTAGGGCTTTTCTTTCCCCGAGAACTAAGAGAGGCAAAGGTACGAGAGTTCCTCACACTTAAGTAGGATTCTTTTAGCGTTATTAAGTATAGTCTGAAGTTCACCCAACTTTCACGCTATGCTTATATGTGATATGGACATAGCAAGACTGAGGATCCATGTACAACATATTGAGGAAGAGAAGCTGAAAAATAGAGAGGATTTTTGAAATAAGAGAGCTAAGACAAGGAATGAGTCCGGGCAACAGAAAAGTAATGCCAACCGGTCATCTTTCCAACAGAAACAGAAGGGGCCTGCTCCATCATCTGCTAGTGCACCTGCACCAAGGAACAAATGTGAGTACAATAGTCAGAATTCACAGGGTTTCAAAGCTAGACCGGCCCATTCTCAAGGTAGTATGGCACAACGGGGTAGTAAGCCTTTTGCATGTGCTAAGTGTGGTAGGAGCCACACAGGGATGTGTCGTGATGGCTCCACTAGTTGCTTCAAATGTGGCCAGAATGGTCATTTTATGCGAGAGTGTCCTAAGAACAGGCAGGGGAATGATAATAGGGGCGATAGAATCCAGTCTTCTTTTGTTCCTCCACCAGACAGAGCTGCATCTAGAGGAGCTACTTCAGGGACTGGCGGAGAAAACCGCCTTTATGCTATCACTAGTCGGCAAGAGCAAGAGGATTCTCCAGATGTTGTCACTAGTATGATCAAAGTCTTTAACTTTGATGTTTATGCTTTGCTAGATCCAGAAGCAAGTTTATCCTTTGTAACTCCTTATGTTGAGATGAATTTTGATGTTATTCCTGAGCAACTTAGTGAGCCATTCAGTGTCTCTACACCTGTTGGTGAGTCTATTCTAGCAGATAGAGTCTATCGTGATTGTACCATATCCGTCAATCACAAGAGCACTATGGATGATTTAGTTGAGTTAGACATGGTAGATTTTGATGTCATTCTTGGTACTGGCTTCATGCCTGTTATGCCTCAGTTGATTGTAGAACTCTAGTTGTCAAGTTCCAGTTTCCTTATGAACCGGTTATAGACCGGAAGAGTAGTTCAACAGTGTCTAAGGGTCATTTTACTTCGTACCTTAAGGCAAGAAAGTTAGTTTCCAAGGGGTGTGTCTATCACTTAGTTCGAGTTAATGACTCTAGTGTTGAGATACCTCATATTCAGTCAGTTCGAATAGTAAAAGAGTTTCCAGAAGTTTTTCCAGATGATCTTCCTGGAGTCCCTACTGAGAGAGAAATAGACTTTGGTATAGATATTCTTCCTAATACTCGTCCTATTTCAATTCCGCCATATAGAATGGCACTAGCAGAGTTGAAAGATCTCCTATAGAAAGGTTTTATTCGACCAAGTGTCTCACCTTGGGGCGCTCCGATCTTATTTGTGAGGAAGAAGGATGGTTCTCTTAGAATGTGTATAGATTATCGTCAGTTGAACAAGGTTACCATCAAGAATAAGTATCCTCTTTCGAGGATTGATGATCTCTTCGATCAGCTTCAGGGTGCCACTTGTTTCTCTAAGATAGACCTCAGATCTGGCTACCATCAGTTAAAAGTAAGGGAATGTGATATTCCAAAGACAGCTTTCAGGACCCGTTATGGTCATTATGAGTTTCTGGTCATGTTGTTCGGTTTAACTAATGCTCCTGCAGCGTTCATGGACCTTATTAATAGAGTATTCAAGCCTTATTTAGATATGTTTGTTATCGTATTCAGTTATGACATTCTAATCTATTCAAGGAATAGAGAATATCATGCTAGTCATCTCAGAATTATTCTCCAAACTTTAAAGGATAAGGAGTTATATGCTAAGTTTTCTAAATGTGAATTTTGGCTTGAATCTGTGGCATTCTTAGGCCATATTGTTTCCGGTGAGAGAATTAGAGTTGATACTCAGAAAAGAGAGGCATTGCAGAATTGGCCTAGACCCACATCTCCAACTGATATTAGGAGGTTCTTAGGTTTGGCTAGCTATTATAGAAGGTTTGTAGAGGGGTTCTCATCTATCTCATCCCCTTTGACCAAGTTGACTCAGAAAACAGTGAAATTTCAATGGTCTGAAGCTTGTGAGAAAACTTTCAGGAATTGAAGAAGAGGTTGACTACTGCCCCAGTTTTGACTTTACCGGAAGGTACTCAAGGTTTTGTGGTGTATTGTAATGCATCTAGAGTTCGTTTGGGTTGTGTCTTAATGTAGAATGGCAAAGTTATAGCTTATGCCTCCAGACAGCTTAAGGTTGACGAGAAAAACTACCCAACCTATGATTTAGAGTTGGATGTCGTATTATTTGCCTTGAAAATATGGCATCATTATATGTATGGTGCTTATGTAGATGTGTTCACCGATAACAAAAGTCCTCGGTATGTGTTTAGTCAGAAGGAGCTTAACCTTAGACAAAGAAGGTGGTTAGAGATACTCAAGGATTATGACATGAGTATTCTTTATCACCCAGGTAAGGCTAATGTTGTTGTTGATGCCTTGAGTAGATTATCTATGGGTAGTATCACTAATTTTGAGGAAGATAAGAAAGAATTAGCAAAAGATGTGCTTAGATTTGCACGATTAGGAGTTCGATTAATGGATTCCACAGAAGGAGGAGTAGTAATGATGAATGGGGTTGAATCATCATTAGTGTTAGAAGTGAAACAAAAGCAAGACCAAGATCTTATTTTTCTTGAATTGAAGGCAAATGTTCATAAGAAAAAAGTAATGGCTTTTGAACAAAAGGGAGATGGTGTATTGAGGTATCAAAGTAGATTGTGTGTACCAAGAGTGGATGAACTCCAAGAGATGATCATTGAGGAATCTCATAGCTCCAGACATTATATCCATCCGGGTACCAGATAGATGTATCATGATCTGAGAGAGGTTTATTGGTGGAGTAATATGAAGAAGGGCATTGCAGAGTTTGTTGCTAAGTGTCTGAATTGCCAACAAGTTAAAGTAGAGCACCAGAGGCCCGGTGGTATGGCGCAGAATATAGAACTTCCGGAATGAAATTAGGAGATGATCATTATGGATTTCATTACTGGCTTTCCACAGTCTCGCAGGCAACATGATTCTATTTGGGTGATTGTTGATAGAATGACAAAATCAACCCAGTTTTTACCGGTTAAGACTACCCATTCAGCAGAAGATTATGCCAAGTTATATATTCAAGAGGTAGTAAGACTTCAGGGGGTTCCAGTTTTCATTATTTTATATAGAGGTGCACAATTTACTGTACAGTTTTGGAAGATATTCCAGAAAGGCTTGGGTTCAAAGGTGAACTTGAGTACTGTTTTTCATCCTTAGACAGATGGTCAAGTAGAGAGCACTATTCAGACTCTAGAAGACATGTTGAGGGCCTGTGTGATTGATTTCAAGGATAATTGTGATGATCACCTACCTCTCATTGAGTTTGCCTACAACAATTGTTATCATTCTAGCATCCAAATGGCTCCTTATGAAGCTTTTTATGGGATAAGATGCAGATCTCCTATTGGATGGTTTGAAGTTGGTGAAGCTGGGTTGATAGGACCAGACTCAGTGCATTAAGCTATGGAGAAAGTTAAGATTATCTAAGAAAGATTAAAAACAATGCAAAGTCGTCAGAAATCCTACACAGATGTTAGGAGAAGAGACTTAGAGTTTGAAGTAGATGATTGGATTTACTTGAAGGTTTCACCCATGAAGGGTGTTATGAGATTTGGCAAGAAGGGGAAGCTTAATCTCCGGTATATTGGTCTTTACAGAATATCCAAGAGGATTGGCAATGTGACTTATAAGTTAGAGCTACCCCAAGAGCTTGTAGCTGTTCATCCGATATTCCACATTTCTATGTTGAAGAAGTGTATGGGCGATCCTTCACTTATCATACCTACTGAAGATATTGGTATCAAGGATAGCTTATCTTATGGGGAGATTCCTGTTTAGATTCTAGATCGTCAAGTTTGCAAGTTGAAGACCAAGGAAGTAGCATCAGTCAAAATTCTTTGGAGAAATCAGTTTGTTGAGGAAGCTACTTAGGAAGTTGAGGAGGATATGAAAAAGATATACCCACATCTCTTTGAACCCAGAGAAATTCCAGTTCAAGGTATTAATACTCTTCTTAGTACTCTTTAATTGATATACTGAATGTGTTAGATTTGCTTGTTGGGTGTTTAAGTTGAATGTTAGATGTTACACCTTTAGCCTACTAAGAGTAATCTCATTCGAGGACGAATGTTTCCAAGAGGGAGATATTGTAACACCCCGCTACTAGAAAGACTTAGAATTAGAAAGAAACCATTTTTGGAAATAATCAAATTTGAAAAGTTTGACAAAATTAAGCTAAGTATGAGTTTTGAGTCAACTTCAAACGACCATAATTCCTAGTTCAGGATAAGTTAGGTGTAATACAAGATACCGTATGAAATATATTTGAATTATCTTTCCATCTCCACCGAGTTTGATCAATTTCGAGTTCGTATGAGAGAGATATGTCCATTTGTAGTTGGGTTGTATACATAAGGAAAATCAAAACCAGATTTTAGAAGGGTATTATGGTCTTTTCACTACCCAATTAATTAAATTCGTTTTTGGTATTAATTTGGGGTCTCAACTGATTGAATTCAGTTTACACTTCACAAAATAAGCTAGGGTTTTGAGAGAAGAGAAAAGAAGAGGAAAAAAGAGGAGAAGAAGCTTGGAATCGTCGAGTTCTTGAAGAATTGATTGCGGGTTTCGCCAAGAATTCAATCCTACCAGGTATGTGAGTTCACATAGCATTGGGTTCATTCACCCATATACCAAACATGTTTATTTCAGTATAATTTTCGTCCTAAAAGATTGAGAATTTGATGTTCTTGAGTTGTGTTCTTGAATTGCTTTCGTTCTTGAATTTGGGGTAAGATTGAGGAGTTTTTGAGAGTTTAATGTCGATTGTTAGAGTTGTTTTGAGTCAGATTCTAGTGTATATGTTCTGGGTATCTGAATCTAAAGAGGAATTGAGTAAAAGAATCGAATTTAGGCGAATTGGGGTTAGAAAATGAAGAAGGAAAAAGTCGGGCAAATCTGAGTACTAGGTCCGCGACACCTGTTCCTCAGCATTGGAAAAATTTTCTCCACGTCGTGGAGAGATCACGGACCCTTCTGGCTCAAAATTTATTTCGCGATCAAATATTAAAATGCATCTCCGCGTCGCGGACTTGCTTCCAAACAATGATTTCCTGATCGTTTCTCATGTTTAACTATCTAAAAACACTCCTAAACATCACGAGATCTTTTCTATCACAAATCACAACCTTGAATCCATAAATTTCAAATTCAAGTAAAGTTAAGAGCCAAATCTAGAGAGTTCTTAGAGTCCTTTCAAAAGTCTTTTGCAAATGCTTTAAACTTGTTTTAAGACTTGAGTTTTGAGTTAAGAAAAGAGTAAAGAGTGAAGTTCATTTCTTCAAAAGAGTATATGGGAACTATGTATTCCTAAAGAGTAAATGTTTTCACATTTAAACAAGAAAGGAAGCATCGATTTCCAAAAGAGCCTTTGAGCTAGTTTTCAGTAAAGAGTAAATGCTTTCACAATTAAACAAGAGAGGAAACACTGATTTTCTAAAGAGCCTTTGGGCTAGTTTTTGAGTAATTATCTCAAACCATAGAAAAAGTTATGTTTTTAAACATATGAGCTAGTTATATTTTGGGAGTAGTATTGAGCACCGATATGGGGGAGAGTTCAGACAACTCCCAACCCCATAAACCATGTAGTCATCATGGGTTGTAAAATGGTCATACTTTTTAGATGATTCCTTAGTCCTTTTAGCATAAACTAGTGGATCCACTTAGTAGTTAGGTTCTAGACCCCTGGCAAGGTATAGGACGACCCTGACAACGTGAGGCAAAATGTTGTACTATCACATAGCTCTTAAGTTATGGTTTTCTGTTAGAGAACCTCCCATAGAAGTATTTTGTATTCTTATATACACATAGTTAATTTTATCTTTATATACAATCATAGTTTATATTGTATCTTTGCATACAGACTGAGTTGCTTTTGTATTTCTAAATACACAAACTTGTTATCCATGTTTTAAAAGTTTTTCTTTATATTACATTCCTCTTATTGCCTTATATTGAAATGAGTTAGTTGAGTTGAGTTGAGCTTAGGTATGTTCTTTCAGTTCCTTTCAAGATTATGTCTTGTTTTAGAATTCCCCTCGCATGCTCGTACATTCAATGTACTGATGTCATTTGGCTTGCATCGTTGTTATGATGCAGATACAAGTAACTAGGATCAGCATCCAACACATCGTTGATTCTAGTTGAGCTTCAAAGTTGTTGGTGTGTCTCCTTGCTTCCGGAGGATACCTTTTATTGATTTATTAGTATTAGTTCATTAGGATATCGTGGGTCTTGTCCCGACATCCATCTCAGTTGTTAGAGGCTTCATAGTCAGTTAGTTATTCATTTGTCTTTATCTTGTTATTGGCTTATGTTTTGAGACTTGAGTCACCCTCTTAGCTAGTTGAATGTTTCTTTTAAGACTTTCTAAGTTTAATTCATGAGTTCATCTTTTGAGACTATTTCCTTGTTATATAAGTCTTCCGCTGAGTAGTAAGCTAGACGAATGGTTCGCTTGGAGCCAACAATGGTTCTCGAGTGCCAGTCGCGCCTAGGGTGTAGGTTTGGGGCGTGACATTTGATTAATAAAAATATTAAGATGGTGATCTTTTGAGAGGTTCTCGTATTACATCCCTTTTTTTGCTAAAAAATAATTACATATAATTTTTAACTAAGAAGCATAAAACGTTCAGTTATAAAAATATAGACTTCTTTGTCACTGGCAAAATTGTACTCATCACATATAAATTATGTATACACTATTTGTAAGGGGTTTGCTCATTGAACACTAAGTAGTTCACTGATTTAACCCACTTCGACAGCCAACAACCTTGTTGACGTTAGCCTTCCAACACTTAAACAAATTTAGGATTGTTTTGGCTTTAACTCGAAATATAGGCAGCAACATTTTGAGGCTAACATTTGGACGTTTTTAGGCAATATAAACCAATAGGCAACAATATAGAAGATAGCCAAGCAATTTAGGAAAAGAGAATAAGACAATCAGCTTTACGGAAAACTCAATTCCCAACTCGTATTAATTAAAGTGAATACAAGAACACTTATTTGTACCAGCCTTGACACTATAAGATCACCCTAGACCTTATACTTAGATTCGTCACTCTAATTAGTATTCCCTAATACTTAGAACAACCAATTCGAAATTCCACATTAGACAGCCTGCACATTTATAATTCTATGCATCCAAGTGGCGTAAAAGGAATGAAACACTTGTTGGCTTTAGTCTGATCCTCTCCTATGTAGTTGACAATCCACAACTACTTGGGATATTCAAATTAATTCAAACAAGGCGCCAAAACCAAGCTTCAACCGAAATAGGATAAGGCTGCACTTTTTGTAACCACCAATCATGTGCTTGACATATGCTTTGTAACCACCGGACAGATTTGGCTTTGCTTGTCTTCTGGCCGAGCTACACCCATGCATACCATTGCCTTACTTAGTCTTTTCAAACTTTCATTGCTCTCACTCAATGATGCCAGACCAATGTTCAAAACTATGTCATTTCCTTATCTCACGTTGGCATCAATGCCCTTTGCATTGTTGCCTTAGCTTTGCCAGTCGTTTGCCTTTGCAAGTCTTTGAATATCAATACCATGCCCACATAACATTATTAAGCCTTCATCTTGTCAGGTCCTCACCAAGTTGCCTTGCCCTCAAGTCATTGGTCCTCACTTGCCACTTCGAAATCAGACTTTGGTGCCATTTTGTACATCTGAACTTTGTCAACGGTCCGTCACCAACTTAGTCTTGCATGTTTGTTTCCTTGGCTTATGCAAGTGACAAGGTCAACATGCTTTAAAACCTTGTCCATGCTGCCATCTAACTGATTGACTAGATCAGGGTCAAACACTATCCATATATGCAAGTTAAATTTATCAAGGATAAGCTATAAGTTATATAATTTTATGAAAATAATATTTATAAATTATAATAGTATGTTATCATATCAAATATTTTACTCCTATATGATTTTGATTAGAAAACATTGAGGTTAAAAAAATCCCATGCAAAGAAAATAAAGTATAGCGCACCCAACTATCATTCATCCCCATGCCCTGATCCCACCCACCACTTGCCATCTTCTAGCCCCTCTCTCTCTCTCTCTCTCTCTGTCTCTCTCTCCTCTGCTTTTACTATCTCCAAACTCTGTTCAATACCACACTCCAATCTTTGCTCTCCACTTTCACTTCCATTTCTCTCTCTCTAGAAAATCACCATGTTTGATGATTCTGTATCTACTGTCTATTCTTCAATCTGGGCATCCATGAATAGCTGGTTCACTCCCACTGTTCTTTTTGTTCTTCTCAATGTTATGATAGGTACCATTGCTTTTACTTCTTCCTTAGCTAACCAAAAACATAATCATCCAAAACAACAAGAAGACAACTCACATCAACAGGAAGATTACTCACAAAATCAGCCACAACAACAACAGCCCACTAAACTTGTGAGATCTCCTTCTCTTCTTCAACGCATCAAATCCATTAATTTCTCCAATTACAGATCTCAAGAACCTGTTAAGGATTACAGCTTTGAACATCCTCATCCCCATCAACAAGAAACCCCACCATTCGAACCACCAACACATTACATATTTGAACCAGCTCCTGAACATACTACCGTAGAACCAGACACCACCACCCAGTATATTTTCAATCAAGAGAAGAATGTCCAAAAGGCACAAACCCAGTACGATTTCCAGCAAACCCATCAGGAAAATCTCCCAGATACACAGACCCAGTACCTATTTCAGCACACCCATGAACAAAAATTCGGAAATATGGAACCGGATTTCCATTTTGAAGAAACCCTTCCAGATAAATCGAAATCGACCCAGTTCATTTTCCAGCACACCCATGAACAGAAACTTAAAAATATGGAGACCCATTTCGATTTTCAGCAAATCGAAGAGGAAAATGAAGATGATGAAGAAGAGGAAGGTGAGATGAAGAGCTTGGATGAAGTGTACAGTCAGTTAAGTGAACGACACGTGAGCAGGAGCAGATCAGATACGAAGCCGTCAGCAGGTGAAGCTCCGGTGAAGTTGCCGACGAAGATGAAGAAATCAGCTAGTATGAAATCACCATTTGCGCATTTTGAAGAAGAAACCATCGTAGAAGCTCGGCGGCCGGCGACTACAAGGGAGAAGAATGCTAAAACAAGCGATGAAGACAATGAAGTCGATGCAAAAGCCGATGATTTCATCAACAAATTCAAGCAACAGTTGAAGTTGCAGAGGTTGGATTCAATTCTCAGGTACAAGGAGATGATTGGCAGAGGGAGCTAAAGGTATAAATTTCTGGGGGTTAATTTTCAGTTTCTGATTAGTTTTTGGGGCAAACTGTAGAAATTGGAAAAGTAAGATCCAAATGTTGCACCTTTTGGTCAATTGTCTTGTCCTTGAAATTTGACAAATGAAGGCTTCTATCGAAGGGCATTTTAGTAATTCAACTTGCGCCACAAATATATGGTTTGTGATGTCTGAAAAAATGTGGAGAGAGATTTTTTTTATGGGTGTTGTTAGAGCTAATTTCAGTGTAATGTGAATTTAGTCCACATTTTAAACTTTATGTTCAAATAGGTCATCTTATTTTTACTTTCCTTTAACAAATATCCCCAAAGAAAATCTCCATTTTCTTTTTCCTTCTGTTTTTGATTAGTTTTTGGTAACTTTATTGTTATTAATGACTGTTTATGGTGATGAAGAAAACAGCCACCATATAGATTTTTGGTTCTGAATTTGTATTATTATCCCATGTTACCTTTGTATTTCTCACAATGAATACATTTTTAAGGAGTTATATTGAGTCAAGAAAAAAATATTAGAATTTATTTGGATTCGCGTCGAAAGGGGTAAATCATTTCCTAACAAAGGCAATTCGAATCTGAAATCTCTAATTAATGATATCCTATTTCCTAACAAAGGCAATTCGAATTTGAAATCTCTGGTTAATGAGTGTACTATCTTAACAAGATGGTAAGTGCCCACCCAAACTAAGGTTGACTGTGGATAATTTATTGTTTGTGAAATTACATCAATTTTGTTAAAACCTTCTTGTTGACTCTTATTCCCCCTTATAACCTATCAAAAAAATATGATGTGATATGGTTCGTGTTGGGTTATTATAAGTATCCAATACCTTATAAATAGTTTTCTTTTTACTTTCCATGTAAGATTTTACTTACACACCTTCATCAATTTTTTCTTTGAATAAAGCTCCACATGATCTATCATCATTGATGTGTTAATTTAAAGATTAATTATGTGTCAGCCACATCAATCAAGTAGCTACAACCACCAAATTAACTTAATTTTTTGTTGTTGCATGTGTTCTTTGGAGGTATTGAATAAAGGTAGCAAATTAGTCTATTGAAAAGCAAATACCCTAACGATAGTGTTAGTGTTTGAATCAAACCTCCATGATTTTCTTCAAAAGATTTCATATCATTATGAATATTCAATACCTTATAAATAATTTTTTCCTTCACTTTATTCACACCCCTTTTAATGGGGAGTTGTGAATTTGATCTTTAGAGGGAATTTAATGGTTTGCACTAGTATTTTCCCCCTTGTTTAGGGGCAATCATATGATATTATGATGGTAAATGGGGCCATGACTATATTAAAATGGTGACAGCTAATGAGTAACCCCTTTCACAAATTTTTAATTTATGGGAATTTTGTTGATAGGTCCCATTCACAAGTAATGTGCCACCATATGATCCAAAGTTGGGCCTTTTTCCTTGCTCAGCATCTTCTAGTTAGACTAAACTAGAAGTTTCACTTTTTGTTGCAAATAATTACATTAAACAATAGTTTCTAATGCTGAAAGATTTCTATAAGATATAGTATGGTGTTATTATTAGTTTTAATTCTTCTTAAAATAAGGGAGTGTTGTTAGCTGGTTTGAAAATGATTTAATATAAATATTAAATTTTGTATAAGCAATACCTATTTGGTAGCTAATTAGGAGGTAAATACCAACAAGAGATAGGGTGAAGTGGTAAGTATGCCTTCACCCTTAATCAGAAGTTTCAGATTTGAGCCATTTTGGGTACGAAGTCGTCTTTATTAGGGAGTGCTTTATCCTAATGAAAGACTTTCTAATGCGAATTCGGATTTAAT
>JAJOOR010015273.1:0-14165 GCA_036250505.1 Solanum acaule
TCCAACCCAATATCGATATCAAGGTCACACAAGTAGTTATTGGGCTGACAAGAGCTATTGGGCCGAAAGCAAGCAATAGGTCCAGTTTTATTTGGGATTCAGGCCCATTTACACTTTGTTAAAAAGGACTAGGAGTTAGAAGAATGGGGATGAAAACTATTATGTGAAGCTTTGGCTTTCTGATCCTCTCATCTCCTTTCTATGGTCTTGTATCTCATCCTTTTCTGGTTACGTCTTTCTCGATTTATCTCTCCTTAGTTAGTGTATTATTACTTTGTTGTGCGTATTCTACATTATAACTCGTATTCAGCGATTAATATATATAAGAGTGCTTATGCTGGAATTGAGTTTACCACAGAATCCTTGTTGAAGCGTCTCCAAAACCACCTGATTCAATGATCCTTCCATCACTCAAGATGGAACCAGAAGACGAGAAAGTGTCAGACATGATGTTCAAGCGCCTGATAGTGTTGTTGGAAATGCTATACTCAACAGAATGAACATAGCAAGTTGGGTCTGACAAATCGCCACGAGTGCTCTTGCATCTTGTTCCATTTAACCGATGACGTAGCTGGTATCCTGATCGACCAGACCCGCTCCGATCAAGCAGTATCACAGTGTTCCAATGGGTTAAAATCATCTGCACACCCACCACTCCAGTGTTGTTCAGCAGTAGCTTCCATGTCCCTTTTCTTTCTGCAGAATGGTGCAACACAGCTTTTGCTCTGCATGAAATAAGACAGTGCAGTAAAAGAGCTGCACTGATGATGATGCAGTTGATTCTTGTCTGCCAGAGCTTCTCCATGAGAGAAGAAAAAGAAGTGCAGGAGAAATTTTCATCGAATACCTTCTGATTTGAAAGGATAAATAGGGACTTAAAGAGTAAGTCATGCAAATGAGCAATCAATTTTTCAATTAATCTTGGTCATTCTTTGGTCTAACTAATAAATGGTTAGGTAGTTCTTGCCACATGAACCTTTTGTGTGACTAAGAGAGGGAGCACCAAACATTCTTTTTACACACTAAAAAAACTCATGCATTCAGCCAGAAAGGATGCAACTCAATTAAAAATTGTGACCACAGAAACTTGATGAATGTTGAATATCACAGAGAAAATGACAGACAAAATAATATTTGTTGAAGCATCTTAAGGTATCAAACTAATTCTTATTTAGAAGCATTTAGATAGAGTATAAATCTGCTCGGACATTATTCCGTTTCTTCTCCATTTTTGTGAAACTATAAGGGTTTGTCGATGAACACAAGCTGGAAAGCAGAAATTTACTTGCACAATGAACACCAGATTCAACGAACAATGAGCTGCCTTGAAAAAAATCTATGTACAGAGCAAAATACTGAAATGTAGCACCTCTAAATTAAAAAGATATTTGATACGGCTGACATTGATATCCATCAGAAAATACTAATTTATGAAACCCCTCCCCAGTAATATAAGAATCAGAGGCTTTCTTAAAAAGCAGCAAATTATTCTTCCGCCAAGAGAAGTCACTCAGTAAAGTCTTATCCTAGTTTGAATACTGTCCCGACAGATGGGGCACAACTGCAGATCTTGACCACATTCACAACATGTCTGCAAATAAACGAGATCCAGTCAATATATGTAGTTTTGGTACCTCTACCTAAGAAGGAAATTGAAAACCTGTACAACTATACCTGATGTCCACAACCAAATGCCATGTCCTTTGGATTGGTTATGCAGATGGGGCAAAGCTGACAAAGCATGAAATGTGAAACTAATTAGTTAAAATAAAGATTCTGAAGGTACCATCAAGATATGGAACCAAATATCAGAAAAGGAAAAAGTAAATGGAGATGAATAAGTACGAACAGAATCGAAATCATGTGACAAAATCGGTTCAGAATGAGCCCTTTATGGTTTATGAGCAGTTATCGCGAGTTGAAATAAATACAAAAAGAAACAAGTACCTAACCAGCTAACCTTAATCATACAGAAAAATTAATGCTTACCTGATTATCTGCAGAACTTGCTGGATGGCTTGACCCAACAGCAGAATTGTGTCCACTTCCAAAAGCTGAATTGTGTCCACTAGAAGAAGGTGCACTTGGACGGTAACTACTGTTTTGTGAAGGTTTTGATGTGCCGAAAGAAGCTGCACCATATTGAGGAGGATGGAGAGGAATCCTATCAATTTCATTCCCTCTACGAGCACTGCTCAAAAAGTACAAACCAGTTGAGAAAACAAAATGAGCACCGACTGAAGAGTGAAGTAGAAAATAAACTGAAGATAAATCTCAGTATCTACTAGTAACAGATTAACGATGAGAGTTAAGTTTGTACCCCAGAATGTTCAGCTCCAGAGTTGCTTTGTACTGAGATGGTATCTCCATCAATGCTGACAAGGCAAACTCTGCTTCTTTCCTGGAAAGATCCATATTTTTTGACATGATATCTGTAAAATTAACAAACTAAAGAAAAAACAAGTAACATTTGGAAATCAAATCTTAAGGCAATAAGAGATAAAAATCAATACCATCAAGAACAGGAAAAGAAACAGCAGTAGTTACTTGCCTGGAAATTGTCGAAGGCTCGAGCAGGGATGTTGTCATCAAATTCCCTCATCATGTCCCATGGCCCATCTCCAACCCCAACTAAAACAATTGACAAGGGGTATTGACTGCAAACAAAGATTAAGAGATTTCAAGAATTATTTGGAAATAACACCAGCAAAGAATATTTTTTTTGTACAGCGAAAAAGTTACCTAGCTTTAACAATTGCTTCAACTGTTCTCTTCTCTTGAGGGCTTAATTGGCCATTCACAGTATCTACACTTCTTGTAACCTGTAATAGTATCTCATTTTAGATAATGAGTATCTAAGCACTAGGAATTATCTAAAAAAGAACATCAAATGCATCTGGTGACAAAATAGAATATTCAATATTGTTATTATAGCAACAACATATCTACCTGTCCATCTGCTATTATCAATAAAACATGGTACTGACCACCACTCTGCTCAACAATAGTGATTGCCATTTCAATAACAGGAGCAAATGATGTTGGGCCTGTAAAGATAATAAGTGTCATGAACAGAAGAAATGCAGGACTATACCAACTGCAGACCATCAGAAATAGGCAAATACGAGAGAGAAGACTCAAGTTGGACCTGCAAGCCGTAATTGGGGAACTAATTCTCTATATCTACCCAGTACTTCCTCGAATCCATTACAAAATTTCTCATCGGGATAGAAGCTGAAGACTTCTTGATCATGTGTTGAGGCTGCAAATACACAATCACATAAGACCTCTGTGATTAAAACAAATCCAATTAGAAGTTAGGTGTTAAGAGAAGTACCATCTCCAAATCCATAACAAGGAATTAGGTTGTCCTCATCAAATTTTGACAGTGTTCTTCCAATGATCGATATTGCTTGTTCATATGGATTTTGCCCATCCCCAATGTGATGCAAACTTTTCCGGTGGAATGACCTTGCACCTAGTTCAAGAGTGGATTAGGTGGACAGTGTGTTGTAACTCAAATATAGGTATTCTACAACTAATTTAAGTATTACCAGTCCACTCATTGCTCTTGGTAAAATCAATGCCAACAATTAAGTTAGATGACTCCAAACCAGCACGTGCAAGGGCATCAGTAACCTAGAAAAGAAAGTAAGTTACATTATTAACAAAAAAGAAAGCTTCTAAAAGATTCTGATAAAGAGATTTTCTTTAAAAAAAGACAATTCACACTTCCTAACTCCAGCATTCAATACATCATGACTAAAAGATTTGGTTCAAAAGCATGCTAGTACGCTCAGGTTTAGTGACAAAGTTAGTTTCCCTTTTTTCTTTTGACATAGTTTCATTGATGGCATCAAGCAGATGCAATGAGTACAAAAGGTAATAACAAAATAGAGTATGTAGCTCCAATACATGACAATCTATGCTAAGATTGGGAAGCTTCCAAAAAATTATCAGGGGAATTTACAGGGGATAGATTGTACCAACTAAATAGACACAAGACGTCTGGCCTTGAGGGAGTAATTTCACATTTACTTGCCAATAAACTTAAATGTGGCTCCACATCACATGTTGGATTGACAAACTCTTCACCAACCCTCCCAGAAAATTTGGTGCTTTACCAGCAGCTTATAGTTTACAACAGACAATTGGCATGCTCAAAAAGATAATTTTAGGTGCAAAATTAAATGAATATACACACAAAATTAGTCAGAACCAGTTGCTTCACCAAATATAGAAAAGTAGGATGCAGGGGAACATTTAGACCTCATTTGTTTGGGAGGTTTGAATCTGTATGGTTCAAAACTTCAGATTTTAGGTCATTAAGTGAATTTTTTTACATCAAGACTTAAGCACTTATTTGATCTAAAATAGGTCAAAATCATTAAGATCTTGAACAAAGTCTTAATATCATTAAGAGTATTTATGCATGGATAATTTGCACAACCACTACCACTTCTGTTGCCAGACACTACACCTACCACCTCTTTCATCACAACCATCAACCACCACCATTGTCAACCACTACTATCAATTGCTACATACCACACCTAGCACCTCCATCATTACTAGCTAATAGCACTAACCATTACCACCACCATCACTAGGGAACACAAATGTTTTAATTTTTTTTTATCAAATAATTATTTTAGTTTATTTTTTAAAATATAATATTTAATTACTTTTTTATTTGAATTGTATATTTATTATTCTTAAAAAACACATAAATTATACATAGTCTTAATCATTCACTGTTCAAATCTAGATACAACATCTTAAACATTCATACTCAGATGTACATTCAAACTCAAACATCTTAATCTTAGTGAAAACAAATGAGGCCTTAAGACTCTTTGGGCAATAACCACGAGGTATGAACATATTGACATAGAAAATCACTCTATTCAACGAGTCAAATCTAACATTCCTCAAATCTAAACCCTGAATGAAGAATACGCAAACATGCAAAACATATCACAGATGTTGATTCTGAGAAATTGTGAGGGAATGACTATTCATCTATCAAGAAAAGGCCTATGGAAAGATGTTGTACAACCAAAATATTGTGTCGGCTTATTTTCTTCTTTTTTCTAATCTTACAAAGCAGCTTCAACAGAATTTAATATGGCAAGTGGCAGAAAAACACAAGTATAGTATTTCAAACAATTGCATATTTCAGCATGAATTTAAGATATTACTGATGCCATACTCATTCTTGCATTTGCAACTTCCACATGTGACAATATGAATATGTTGATAACATGAAGAATAAATGCTTGCTTGCAGCATGACAGAAATCATGAAGGACAATTATGGTCAATATTCCCTAGTATCATAAACTTGCTGAAGTTTTATCCTTTTACCCACTCGTAGATTGAAAGTGTTTCACTTTACGTCTTTACCTGTTCTAAGCTGTTGTAGTCATCATCTATCTTTGAAAATTTCCTCTCAAGCCTTTTCCTTGAGTCAGGAGGTGGACCACCATATGTTTGATAAGAAGGTGGCGGTGGACAATTGTAGGTTGGTTGAGTATATGGTGATTGTGCATAGCCTGGATACCCTGAATTTGAACTGGAGCCATATGATGCATATCGACCAGTTGTTGACCTCTTTGAACTCTTGCCACCCATGAAATCTATACACCAAATCAATTCTAACAACAAACTTTCATTAGATTTTTTTCCAACAAGAAATTAAACATGAAAGATGACCAACTTACATGTTAAAACAGACACAGTTACACACCAACACACAGGGTGCTTGTACACAAACACACTCCCAACAGGTTGTAGTTCACATAAACCATTGATCAGATTGGTAAAATCTTAGCCAACACTAGTAAGTTAAAAAGATCACCAAATCCTTATATGGGTTCAACCTAGATAATGAGAGGTAACATCTACTAAAATGATCAACAAAAGAATGTGCTGATGTTTGCAAGTGAAGAAGTAGGAAGAGGATCAGCTGAAATCAAATAAAGGAGCAAAGGATTATACTAAGATTAAATAGTGCAAAACTAGACTGTTGAACGCATCAAAGCTCGTCTGCCAAGCCGCCTGACTCATTATTGTGTGATTGCATCAATTTACGTTTCTAGCTTGGCCAAGCCAGGCATGTTCACCAACCAATCAATCTCGTAAATATGACTTTGCAGTTACTATCATAGGACTAGCCATGTGTGAATATAAGTTTAATAAAACATATTACTTATGTGTATATCTTCCAAAAGTTGATCAGTAAGTCCATTTTGACATCAAGTTTCTTTTGGTCAGTCAAATCTTGAACAATCAAATGTGGGTTAATTCTACCGAGTTTCTTCCTATATTACCCACCCCACAACACTCTACCCATCGAAAAAGAAGAGAAAATAGAGAACCCAAGAAAAATTGTAATAACGCCAAAAAGGGAAGGGAAGACTGGTTAATTGCAGATTATGAGATCAAACCACGTTCAACAATACAATACAATAAAATCAAAATTGCCAAAGCATTCAATATGAATCCAAGATTATCAAAATTGAGCCAAGAGATACTTAAATTTCAAGTCACAATTATCTGTCAAAGACTTCAATTTGAATCCAACGTAATCTAAAATACTTTTTTGACAACACCCAGAAAGTCAAAAACAGTGTACAATCAGAACAACTACACAAACCCAATAACAAACAATTCCGAGAGATATTACAATCTGCATATACTCCTCCCTCACCCCCACAATTGAAGACCCAAATGTACATTAAAACTTGAAATACTCAAATCTAAATACAAATCATATTAAGGGGTCGTCCCAATTTCATCAAGAAATCAAACTCCGAAAAAGAAATGAATTAAAAGAAAGTGTCCAGCACCTGTTCAAGCGCCGCCCAGGTTTTGCTGCATTACTTGAGATTCTCTCAGTTTCTGTGTGCGCGATTCAGGAGTGGGGTAGTGGAGAGGGGATAGAGCAGAAAATGAAAAAAAGTAGGTTGGGACAATGAAGCTTTTTGCTTGTTTATGCTTTAGGAAGTGGACCAACCGATTGTTTTTCTCTTGTTCTGTAGCGTACGTTTCTTGATTGTTTATTTCTGTGAAGTCTCCTTATTGTGGCCAAATTCCCACACATGATTTTCCTCTATTTATATTTCGTCCAAGTCATTTTTAAATTCACTATGTATTTTTATTTTATTTAACCCTCCTTCCGCATGAGCTTCCACCTTTGAACTCACAATTAAAAGTGACCGTGTTAACTATCCAAGCAACTATGTCTTGTCAAATTGATTGTGTATTATCTTTACAACTAAAAAACTTCATTCTAAAATGTGCAATTAAGTAATTAACCAATACTCTATTGAAAAAATAAGCACATCCTTGAGATAAAGAAAGTGTAAGATCTATGTATATATTGTATTCTCCTATTTGTGGGGTTATTGACTAATTGTAGTATAGTGTGTAATGTTACTCAATTACACAAAAGAAATAACTCTGACAAATATCTCAATTTCATATTGTAAAGTGTAAACATGGCCATTTTGGTATTTATATATTAAAAAAGAATGGTGTTTAGACATTTTAAATGCCATTTCCCACATTATTTGACTTTTTCAATTATCAAATTTTTTGTAGATCTCCTCGACACTTTAATTAATTTCACCTGATATCAATTATATTTCACCAACAATAAATACCAACTCCACGTCAATAGTTTGACCTTTTCATCTATCAAATTTTCCTAAAATCTCCTTGACGTCTCAACTTGATATCAGCCACATTTTCCATGAACAAAAAATACCATTTCCACCTCAATATTTTGACCTTTTCATTTATCAAACTTTCCTAGATCTCTTTGATTTTGAAAAAAATGATAAGTTATACTACTATTAAAAAAAAAGCCAATAACTAAACGTCATTCCATGACGAAAACAAATTGTAACCATAAGAATTCTTATCCTAATTAGAATAGTTATCTAAAGCAATACAACAAGAAGATCC
Organism: Solanum acaule; assembly: GCA_036250505.1. Classification (NCBI taxonomy): domain Eukaryota; kingdom Viridiplantae; phylum Streptophyta; class Magnoliopsida; order Solanales; family Solanaceae; genus Solanum; species Solanum acaule. The sequence goes on from JAJOOR010015273.1 coordinate 7,971, forward strand.
TAATTTTGAAAGAAGGAAGCTTAATCTTTGGCAAAACTTTTTGAAGGAGGAGCTCGTTTGTTAATCTTTAAGCTAAACCAATCTAGAAAAAGTAAGATTAATGTAGAGTTAATTTATTTCCTTTGGAAGACTTCTTAAACTATGTGCATAATGTCAATTTGATTATAAAATTAAAACAACGTAACATTGGATTAAGAACAATATAATTTGGATTTAAAACATATTTCGTCTTGAAAAGGCCAACAAAAAATTACGATACAAAATAAAAAATGTATATAATATTAATCAAAAGAAACATGAATACCTTGGTAGTAGTTTGCTTAATTTTGCTATCTTTTGTAACAGTAGGAAAGCTTAAAAAATTAATAAGTACTCCTTAAAAAGTTTAAGATAAAAATTGTGCAATAATGACCTCTTTTTATAGAAGTGTTGTTTGGCTCCTCGTTTTCTAAATGGTGAATTAGTGCAATAAGTTAATATTGGCCTGATCTTCTTGATTTATATAAAGGTATGATGGGGAATTAGGATATTATAATTAAAGGGAGATATTTTATGTTTTAAATTTCATGCTTTAATTTTATAATAATCAAATAAAAAATATTTCGAGTTATCAAATAAAGTTCAAAGGAAAAAATTACAAGTTTTTAAAAATGTTAATCAAAGAAAAAAAAATTATATCATCATTGTACATATTATTCATAGGAGTATTGTTGAGTGACTCAAATCAACTACGCAAATTATTTGAGTTATTTTTTCTCCTCATATAATATTAGTGAATAACTTACTACGTGTTCTTATGGAATTGATAATCCATCATCAATTTTAGTGGATAATTATGCATGTATAAGAATGCAAAGAGTTAATTTAAAAAATTGTGAAAGTTACATGAATAAGATATTATACATTTATATCTTTGAAAGTTCCTATGTTAACATTAAAATCCCAAAAATCATTTGTCGTTTTGACTTTTCTTTTGTACTCACAAGTCAGAACTAACTTTTTTTTCCCTTGATGTTATTTACAATTTACCCCCTATACTATGTGATGATCTTATCTCACACATGAATGGTAAACTTTTTTTTATTTAATTTTATATTATTATCCCATTCACTATGATAAGAAAACAAGTTAAAACATATTACGAACATAACATTTTTATTAAGGAGGTTTAAATATGAAGAAGTAAATACAAGAAGAAAAGGGGTTCAATATTATATAAATAAAAAATAATTTTAAGCATGTATAAATAGTATAATTTTTTTGTTGAAGGTGATTCTAATTAACCCCCTCGATCCTATCTAACTCTGCCCCTGATCATGTGTATATGTGTACACGCACCTATACTAAGCAAAAGAAAAGGAATTTTAATATCTTATTTAATTTGATTTTTTTCAATTCATATTGATCAGATATCATCATCTCTCAAGTCTCAAACACAACAAAATATAAAATTATTATTTTGACTAATATTTCACACCCGTCGCACATATTAGATGGAAACAACATTAATACTGAATTTAAGTTTCTAAAAGGTAAAACAAAACGTTGTGTTTTCATGTTATTTACTTTACTTGTGATAAGGCTATTTCTAAGAAGTTTACAGTCGTACTAGTCAACTAAATAGTGAAAACATGATAAATCCGTTTACTAATAGAAAAAATGTTGATTTGGTCTATTTATACTTTTCCTACTTTCCATATAATTTAAAGGGACAAATTGTATGATCAATCAAATGTCAATCATATAAACACAAAGAAATTAAATTCACCAAAATATTATAGTACGTGATAATGACTTTGAACTTATTGTATAAGAATATGAATTCTGTTTCAATACGCCAAAGAATTCCCAATCATACTAGAGTTTAGGGGTCTTTTTTTTTCTTTTTTTTTTTTGAGCTGGCAATTTATTATCGGAGAATAAATTAACATTTCAAAAGTGTCATTTTCTTAAAGTTTTTTAATTAGTCAATTATTGACTTTTTCTTTCAATTGACAATATTGAACCATATCAGATTATGCACTTGTCACCTTTGATATTCTTCACCTTGAAAACATTTTGACAAATGCGATTTTGATTTTTGTGATATTTGATTAAATATCGAACTGTCAAATACCAGACTTCAATTTATTAAAATATGCATTTAAAGTATTTTTGCTTGTAATATTTATGATTTTAACAAATTTTTAATTGCTTAATTAATTAATTACTCATATATCATGTTAAATTTATGTGTCAAGTCTATATTTGAGGGTAAGAAGTATACTAGTGCATTTTGATGATCTACGGAAAAATTATTTGTAAAATCTTCTTCTTTTATTTGTTTAGTATTTGACTTGATATATTTCTTAAGAAGAAATAAATAGAATGATAATTTTATTTTATTATATTACCATTTGAATATGATAAATTCAGAAATACATTAGAAAATAACTAAAATTATTAAATAATATGGATAAATTAAAACTAAGTAATAAATCAGCTGTTGATTTTTTTTAACATAAATAAATATAGATATTTATTTTAGTACAGTAGACAGATAAAAAATAAACGGAGAGGATAAAAAGCAATCCAATTAGTGACAACTTTTTGGCAAAACAAAAAGGCTAGGGAATCTTCCTCTAAAATAACGTTCCGTGACTCATTCACCTCAATAATCTTTTACTCAGCACTTTATATATTAACAAAGCTATTAAATATTTTAAAGTAAATTTAATTATTACCTTATTATAATATTAATTTGAGATGTCCAAACTTATAAATTTTAAATCTTAGTTTTGTGTTTGCCTATTCAATTTTTGGATTTTTGAAGACGTTAAGTAATAATACTACTTAGTTTTCTTAACACTACAGGAGAAGTGTGAATTAAATGGGGATTTTCTTAGGAATTGGTACGAAAATTCGCAGGAAACTTATTTTCCTGCAAATTTTCATACTAATCCTCAGGAAAATCCTTATATAATTCACATTTTTCTTGTAGTAGTGTTAGTATCTTTGTCTTACTTTACTCCCTAATCATTCACCATCCACTAAATTTTGAACTACAGGAACTTTGTCCCCATTGTTACTATTAAAAGAAATTATTTGGCAACTTAGCAATATATATAAATGTTATGGGAATCCTCTTTTTTCTTGTTTAACAATTTAGAAGATCAAATACTTTAAGGGATTATTTAGTTGGAGAGATGAGATCTATCTTCTCAATTGAGACATTTTATGAGATTAGTTATTCTATTATATATATAGGAAATAACGTATCCTATCATTATAATATATATCCTAAAATAAATAATGTTGAAACTAATTAATATTTCTAACTAAATAAAGAATAAAATCATTCTATATTTTATCTCAAGATTATTATCCCCTGTATTCCATACCAAATGACCCCTATGAGAATAGGGCCCCTTTACTTCTCCAAAATCTATAAATACATAACAAATACAGTTATAACTTTTAAAGTATTTATAAAGTTAATGCACATAAATATCCCTAGGTTTTTATTTGCAGCTGGTTGTTAATTATAACGTGATAACAAGTTCTTAAATATGACATATTATTTTATCGAACAAATTTAAATCGAAATGTGAACTTATTTCCCCCTTAGCTCTTTTCAACCATCTTATAGGAGTACACTCTAAGGAGGTGAAATTCATTCAAAAAGAGAGTGGAAGGTAGAAAAATGGCATAGGTGCTTGTGATTAAGAGCGGGGCATGATAGAGTATGGTACAGTATTTGAAATTTTGATTAAAAATACTATATAAGTCATATCAAATTAATTTGATATGGTTCGATATATTAAAGTTTACTAGAAAATTATTAGGCTTTTCAAAAAACATCTCAATTATATCATACTAATCATAGCTTACACATATAAAAATATTGAAAAGAAAGTACAATCATGTAACTCCCTTGGTTAAATTCAAATCCACAAGTCTGAAGTTCACTGTTAGTAGTTGTGTTAGGAATTTTTGTCCAAATTTCATTTACTTATTACAGAGTTATTAAACTTCAATAGTTAGGTTTTAAACTGTGTCCTTAAAAGCAGATATTTGTGGGAAAATCTAATAAGCCTTATATTTAATCCTTAAAACTCTACTTTAGAATAATTGCTTAATAAAGCTACATTATTTAAGTAAAAATCACACCACACATCTATTTAAGGGTTAATATTACAACTTTTAAATCTATTTTTTTTATATATTACTACTTATAACATTTTAATTACAAGTATTAACAGATTAGTTTTAATTTATAATTAATTAATTATATATTTTTAACTAATATATATTATATAATTAATAGGTGAGAGAAATAATATTAATGAGAGAGAATCAATTTGTAATTATCTATTACACCTTTTAAGGGATTTTTTAACTTATCACATGTTAACCCACACCCCACCCTCACGTTACTCTCAAAATATCTTTTCCATAAATATATTAATTTATAATTGACAAGATAAATCTTTCCCTTGATATTCTCCTAATTAGTTGATTCTTATTTTGATTATTTTATTATTCCCAAGATAAATATTGATTATTATTCAAACACTTTTTATTTATTAATGACTATTGGGGACTTTATTTTTTAAAAAATAAATAAATTTATCACCGTATTGTAACATGTAATTCTCTCTCTTTAATCTGTCTTTTTTGCTTTTCTTGATGTTTTATTTTATTTTAAATTTTGAATATTGCTTTTTATTTTTTTAATCTGATTTTTTAGAATAGAATTCTATATTTTGAAAATTTGATTTCGTTTTTTTATTTTAATTAATCTGAAACTTGATTTTTTATTATACTGTCATAACTTGTTACAACTTGAAAGTTTTATTATACTGTCATAACTTGAAAATATTAGTCTTATATATGTCATTTATAAAATTTTCACTTATTTTAATAGCAAATTTATACTGTTAAACTCAATGCCCTATTTCATGCATAATTAGAAATTTGTAAAAATTAGGCAAATGACATAGTATAAGAAAGAAATTACTTCCTTTCCCTACTCTTTCATTAATTACCAAAAATCCCTTTTTTTAGTGTTTTTCGGATACATAATATAGCAGTGTGGATACTTAATATAGCAGCACGGATACTTTAATTAATAACAGGCGAATACTTAAATTATTAAGTTGTTAGCAGCATAGATACTTAATTAACGGGCAGATGCATAATATAACAACGCAGATACTTTAATTAATAACGGACGGATACTTAAACTAATAAAGTATCCGGTTAAGTTGAATTGGGGGAAAATAAGGGATTTTTGTATTTTAGTAAAAGAGTAAGGAAATATTGAAAATAGATAAAGAAGTGTTGTGTATTTAAGTAATTTTTCCTAGAAATTTTCTCATATTTGTGCCATCCACAATGTGACCGAGCCCAGAAAAGTCTCTTTTCTTAAAGCCCAATTTATATTAAAACGGACTTAGATGAAAAGGGTTACTTGATGTCACGTGTCAAGTGTCAAGCTCATTGCTTCTGGCCCAGAAAAAATGCCAAGAAAGGAATAGGCTAATTAAAAGTAGGGAAAATTACGCATATAAGTAAACATATACTAGTTAATTACTTAATATAACTATAGCTTACCTTAATTACAATTTGCAGCTTACTTTTAGCTATAATTATACAACTCAGCTTTTTAGTTTTGTATAATTCGCGCATTTGTATAATTCGGAATTTGTATAATATAATTTGTATAACTTTTGTATAATTTAGAATTTGTATAACTATTTGCACTTCTGATGTTTGTAATTGTATAAATTCGTTATTTTGAGTTTATACAAAAAAAACTGAATTATACAAATGTACCCGCGAATTATACAAACCTGCGAATTATACAAATGAGGCAGCTTAAACTATAGCTACAACCTGTAAATATGCAAACTATAGCTATGGAGCCTAATTAAGTTTATTATAGTGGCTATTTGTGAAAGTTATAAATCTCATAGTGTTAAGAGTTAATTATATTATTTTCAAATTACAAAAATCCGTTAAAATTTATGGATTTCGGATACATCATTGGATTTCTGGATACATTAGCAGACATCCGGATGCATAGGTGAATGATGTATCAGAGAGGGTTAGGACATCCGGATACATCATTGGACTTCCGAATACATCTGTATGTATATATATATATGTGTGTGTGTGTGTGTGTGTGTGTGTGTGTGTGTGTGTGTGTGTGTG
>JAJOOR010015276.1:0-17480 GCA_036250505.1 Solanum acaule
ATATATATATATATATATATATATATATATATAAATATATAAGATTGTATTCTCTCTATTAATATAAACTCAAAGATTTGCACATTGAAAATTACGTTTATTGGCACATGTAGGCAATCATCATTTTTTGCATGTATAAGTTGTAAGATGGACTAAATTTGTTTCGACGTTGGATCTTTCTTTCTCTTTCACATAGTCTTCAATTATTAAGCACAAAGGGCATATTGGCCATAGCATACTCACTTGCACACTTTTTAGCAGAAGGGTCTAACAAAGGTGTCACTTAGTTTCACAAAGCGGTTAGGTATCTGTAACTTAAGTGGTCTAGCAAGGGTGTCCCTGTAGCTTATCCTAATATTAATTAAGTTTATTATATTATATGTCAAAGAGAATTTGCTAAGAAACTACAGAAGTAAAAACAAACAGTGTAGTTTCAAGCGAATTATCTAGTGATATAAATAGGCATAGAAGTGAAACAGGCTCTTCCTTAATGTTTCTCCTTCAACAGTGGCCATTTGATTCAGAATCTCTCAGGAAAACCAAAAAAGAAATATTAGGAAGGTACAGTCCCTCATCCCCACCAGGAAAAAAAAAATCTCCCTTCTCCGAAAAGAAGAAAACACATAAAGAGAAGAAAGAAGAAAATATAGATTTTTGCCTGGTGCAATACCTTTGAAAAGAATCAAGCTTCTATACAGAATGTTAACAGAGGAAAGACTGACATGAAACAAAAGAAATGAAGTCTCCAAATAAAGGAAATGTACAGACTGCAAGACTAGAAACAGAACATACCTTCCAAAACCAAGATATTTGAGGATCACTTTCTTTATAGCCATTATAATCAGTATGTGCTTTCCAGTCTTCCACAGAAACAGCCGTTTCACTCCCGTGGAGCATCCAATCAAGATCTTCAAGATCTAAGCTCTGGAAAAAGGATTTCTGGAGCCTTACGGTAGTTATAATGTCAGCAAAACCTTGAGCAAAATGAGCTACCTGCTCAGCAATGGATGTGACAAAGCGGTGCTGAATAAGAAGCTCAACATACTGCTTCCTATTTTTACTATTCACCATGGTACTTTTCCCATTAGGGCACAACTCGACAACCTTCCTGGATCCTAACTCTTCTACTTCACGAACAAATGTCAAACCAAGAGTATCTTGATCTACCATCTCCGGATCCATCTCCAATATCTGCCTGCAGCTGCTGTACAAGAATGGATCTGCATCCCTTATGTCATCCAAGGAAATACTCTTGCCCGACAATTGTAAGAAGAACACGCGGTCAAAGACAATGCCAACTTGTATTTTATGCATTAAGGCCAAAGCAATTACCCTGCCAGAGAAGCTAAAATACTCAAGGTGCAATGGGTCCACCTTCGACGCTGCAATACGAATGTAGAAAATCAATAAGGCCCCAATAATAAGAGTAGTATCAGTGTCTTGCAAAATAAAAAAATTGTTCCAACAAAACATAGGCATTGCAAGTTCATCCAAATAAATGGAAACAATGATGATGAATGAAAATTGTCAGCTTGTCTAACCACATATCTCAAAAAGAAAAGAAAATGATACTATGACTTGGAAGTGCTCCATATATAGTGCAATACAAAGAAAAGTGGACCATGAATTTCTAACTTTGTCTAAGAAAGTTTGCTGGCTAAGGATCAGCGTGGTCATCCATCAGCCAGAATGTTGAACTCTATATCAGTGTTTCCCAGCATTTATCTGATTCCCCGCAGAAGACAACCAGATGGGGACTTCAGAAGAAAATCACGAAGAGGACAAGAAGAGTATTTAAATCAAGAAAACAAAATAATATTTAGATATTGCATGTTAGAATACCTACCACTAACTGATTCCCACCTTCAAATATTTGGAAAATGATACATTGGTTATCAATCAGCAATTGTTGAAGATAATTCAAACCTAATGTAGGTCAAAATTGCTAAAAAAAGAGGGGGGAAATGCTATGAACAAAGATTAAAAGATTCTAAATTAAGACAACTAGCTCGCCAAGTGAACGTCTAACCCCCCCACGCAAATTGGTCCACATAGTAACTACCTACCTATTTACATATATAACAAATTTGTGGACTGACAAAAGCCTTGGTGAATATTTTTACAAGATAATCATTTGATTTTACAAATTTTAATGACTATGTCTCTGGTGTATCTCTTCTCCAACAAAATCAAAGTCGATTTCCTTGTGTTTGGTCCTTCCATGGAAGGTCGAATTTGATGCAATACGAAGTGCAACTTGACTATCACAGAAATTTTATCTAACTAGTCCTTGAATTTGATACCATACAAATAAACTTTAAGGATATGGCTACATGATAAGGACGACACAAATGTAAAAGGGACTTAAGTCTAGCAATAAGAGCTCAATCAGTGATGCTTGAGTTATGCACACATTATGGGTTTGAGCCCTACTGCAAATAAAATCTTGGTATTTAAATGGAAAATGGTAGAGGGGTGAGCCCATCATCCATTGAGTTTCAAACCGTGCCACTAGTCCTTGGAGATTTCTCGATTTTAAGAAAAAAAAACGTACAAAGGTTTAAGAGCAAATATTGATCACTCAAAAAGATACCAAGATGATGATTACGATAAAAACGAACACTTAATAGCCCTTCAAAGATTATGTAGGGGACACAATTTTGCAATAAAAGAAGGATTGAATCAGAACTTGTATACCATGACCTTGAGGAGGAGATATAGGAAATGTACGCATAGGATCCATTAGTTGTGGGTCATGTACGACCACAAAAAAGTCAATATGGTCAACCTAGGAAGAGGATGTGAAGAATGACCTGAAGAAGATGGCATTGGCAAACATAATGTACTAGACAAATAAGTTGAGGGCAAAAAAGCGAATGGGTTCATGCCTTCATGTGGCTTGAAGCAAAAAGCATGATGAAGCACACACTTCTTCGAAGTAAAGTGTACAAGTTATGCAAGTAAAAATCACCAAACACATATTTATCGTGCAATCTATTAATCAAATTGCAATTAAAATAACTAATTTCAAACATCCAATAAACAATAACAATGATATTCCAACTAATCAAAGTTAAGATTCAAGTAAAGCTATAGTATACTTTCCTTGTAACATATTTTTGATGGTGGCCAGCATTGAGAATGCTGAAGAATACAACAGTACTAATTCTCAAAAAAAGATTCAAAGAACGGACTGATTTTCATTAGGATAGCCTCACACATCATTGTGTGAAGTCTTACACTTATCTAAAACACACGGCCTAAACCATGAAGCGGTAACCCCTTGATTAATTGCTTCATCGCTTTAAGACACGAAGTGATGACTTCTAATAACACTAAGCAATGGTAATCCTTACTAAATGGACAACAAGAAGGGAATAGACACTTAAGAATAGGGTTCTTCACAGTTCAAATCCCACTCTCAACAGCTTTAGCATTATTCAATTCTCAAAAAGAGAGCAAGGGTCTTTACACTTCAGTTTTTACATAAAAAGACTAGGAATGCAAGTTCAATTCATTCAATCCACTAGAGCAACGTACAAAGATGTCAAATGCAAATACAATATCCACATATAGAACTTTGAAATCAAATACTAACAAAATGTGAAGATCTGCGAGTTTATATAGAAAAAAATGTCAGATGAATTGCCCCCAAGGCCTAGCTCAAGTGGCAAAAGGTGGAGGATTTGTGGCTTAGGTTGCAGGTTCAAGCCCCACACCATGTAAAGCGAGCCCGGTATTTAAGTGGAGAAGGGTAGAGGAGCGGGCCCATTATCCACCGAGTTTAGAAGGCTGTGATTGGTCCAAAGGGCGGGTCACAGACGGATTTCTCGGTTATAAAAAAAAATGTCAGATGAATTTAAAATGAAGGCGAGAAAAGCTTACCTGGATTTGGAAAGAACCTTCTGCGGTCATTTGGACAAGCAACAAATAGTGCATTCTGAGGGTTGAAGATTGCTCGACATACCAAGAAAAACCACTCCCTCAAGACGCCAGGCCCCGTAGCTTCTTCACTCTTGAACTCCATAAACAAGCCACCACGTAATGACTCAGGATCTGCATGTGCAATGTACTCAAAAGATTCTGAGAGCAACTGAGAGCGGTCAATGAGCATCTCGTGAAGCTCCTCGTACTCGTCCTTCACCTCTGGAAGCATCATCATGGCCAGATACCTCCTCACCTCAAAATTAGTCACTTCCTTGTGCTCCAAAATCCACCGATGATCTTCAGATCGTTTAGCAAATCTAACAATCAGAAAACACAAAGAAACTTTTCTTTGCCTCATTCTATTCCAAAATTCATCCTCCAAGCCCTTATAAAGTTTTGATATAGCATTTATCTCCTTCAGAATTGCAAAATACTGGGACCACCCGGATACAAAAGGCTCACCTTCTCCTTTCTCTTTCAATGCTAAAGATTCTTCCATTTTCTTTAGACATAGCTCTAATTTCTCCAGCAAATCAAAGTATATATCATGCAAACATTTAATCTGCTGTCTGTAATACAACATCTCAAATCTTTTGCTTTCCTCCTCACTGGTGCCTTCCTCCTGCAACGGGAAAGCGATTGGACTGCAAATCGCTACATGATCCCCTATCAAATTCATGATAGGACCTATAAATGCAGTAAAATCACGCACATCACCCGAAGAAGGCCCCATTGCGGTGTCTGATCCCACACTTGATTCTAAAGCATGTGATAGCTTAGCTGCTAGTTCGCGAACAAATGGGAAAATGTCTTGCAATTCCATTACATCCTTACCATCAGTCTTCTTACTCTCCCAACTTACAACCCCAACAGACTCTACTATACCCCCTAAACTACTCCGACAAAGAGCATATAAAGAATCATCAACACCAGCAGACCTACTAAGCAACTTACAGAATTCTAAAATTATAGGAGCACATTGCGTATATATAGGATTAGGCAAAACAGTCTTACTCGAATTAATAAATTGACGAATCGATTCATCAGCAGTATCTTTGTTCACTTTAGCTTGAGACATATACAACATCACCAAAGCTGCCGGGGCGCACGAAGATAGGAAAATCTGAAGGTGCTCGGCGGATTTTTCAGTAGCATTTCGAGGTGTCATAGTAAGAAACTCAATCAGTCTAGTCTTTATACGATTCGAAGGGCGAGGATTACCACTCTTACACAGATCAAAAATCTGAGAAACCAAGTCATTTATCAGCTGCCATGCTTGTGGATGCCCTGTGCTCCGCATTCGTCCAACCAATTGCAATCCAGCATCATTTTGAATGTCGCAGCCGGCTAACGTTTGCTCCCACTGTAGCTGCTTGCCTCTGTAGATTAATCTCTGCTCAGTTATGGGCATTCCGGTAATGAACTGGATTTTCTCATGAATTGATTTTACTGAGTCAGTAGACTCAGCTTGAAGCACCAAAGTATTCCCACCGGATAACAACCTGACAAAAAACTGAAGACGACCCAGAAACCTAGTTGACTGAGTGAACACCGACGATGAAGATGAAGATGACGATGACGGAAGCTGTTGGGGCGATGATGAAGCTGAGTCAGAGCTGTTGTTTTGATGATGACGTGGAGGGGAATCGGTGAAAGAGGTAAGGACAGATTGGTCTTTTCTCATCCTGACGGCGGAGTGTACTAAGTATAGTTCCGATGAAACAGCGTCTTCGTCGGCGGCATAATCTTCAAGCTTCCGTTTGGGATTAACGCCGGTCATTGAAATTCCGGGGTTTTACTCCATAGAAGAATCATAACACCAAAATTCACCAAATAAAAAACTAATCCCACTATTTTTTTCTGCTGAGTTCAAAACTTTCCTCAATCAAAACTGAAAACAACAAGAGGAAGAAGAAGAAGATGAAGAGGAGAGAGAAAGTGTAGAGAGAGAAAATGGAGAGTGAGAAAAAAATGTTTGAGAAGAAGAAGAGAAAATGAAAATGAAAAGAAAAGAAAAAAGCTTTTTGTTACGCTAAGTATTGTGAAATGACCAAAATAGGTTTCCCGCGAGCTACAAGCTTTTTCCTTTTTCAGTTACTAGCACATAAATATTTATCTCCCGTTCACTTTTACGTGTCCACTTTAGACTTTACGCGTATTTTATTTTATTAATTTTCTATATAAGTTATGACCAATTTTGAGGTTTATAAACTTGATCTCAACCTCTAATTTTAGATATGCACTTAAATTTGTATATTTATCTTATACGACGTTCAGGAGTCACCTTATACTAACAGGGAACTTTTTTTGGCAAAAAATTATATTATTTATACATGGTTAAAATAATTTTTTATGTTTATATAGTATATCCAACCACCTTCGGCAACTTTGTATGTCTATTTCTACAGATTTTGAACCCCTTATTGAAAATTATGACTCCGCCACTGACAACGTTGTATACAGTAATTTGAGTTTTACGTGGCTTTCAACGTATACTATATCACGTAGGACGGTATGTTTACTTGTTTAATTTTATATAATTTTGAGTGTTTATTTATGTATACCTGAAAATGGAGAGCATAAATATCAAATGAAATCAAATTAAAATATATATATATTTATGTATTTATGCCTTTTTATTAGTAGTGAATATAGTTATATTTGGTAATTTGTTCATTAAATTTCTGTATCGAGGTTTTGTAAATCATATCTCGTAGTACTGATTTTTGATTTGCAATATCTTGACTTTAATTAATTGAATTAAACATTCCACTTTACAGAATGTTCATTTTCTTAAATAAAAATAATCAACTTGTTTTATATTGCAAAAAAGTAATAAAAATAAGTGAATCAATATAAGTATGGTGAGATATTCAAAATCTCTTTTCTTTTCTTGATAGGTTTTTGATTTTATATTTTTGAGAATAAAAGAAAATTATTGAAAACATCCGCTTATAATGGACTCTATAATATGCAAGTTTGAATTTGGAGATTTTTTTATAGGTCTTTGATTTTGTATTTTTGAAAATAAAATAAAATTATTGAAACATCCACTTAAAATGGACTCTATAAATGCAAGTTTGAATTTAGTCAAATTTCAATAGAAATATCGAATATCGATAGTGAAAAATAAAATTTCTTTTTCCCATTGTTGGACTTGTTCACATTAGGGGCCTTTTGGAACTTTCCACCGACATGCAATATGACAACACTATTACATATTAAAAAAAAAAAAAAAAACTAACACTCGATATATATGAACCAAAGCAACAAAAGAAGAAAAAAAAAAGGAAAATAACGTGATACAAGGTACATATTTTGTTTTTGATAATTATAATATTCGTGTCAACTTGTGTGAACCTGAAACGATTCAATTACAATAAGCATTTGGTATTTTCGTCAGCTAATATGAATTATTTGAATATTTAATGTTCAAAATTGAAACGGGTTGTTTATAATACAAAAACTTTTATTTTCATATATATATATAAATCCAAATTTTGAAGGTCGAAGGAATCATTAGGTCACAATTTCATATTCATCTTCGTACTGAAAATTTATAACGAAAAGGGTTTTACCTTTTTGTTTTGTTATTTGAGTCGTTGTTTGACGTAGATTAACGAGTTATATGTATGTATTGCAATGTGAATGTATGGTGCTCGGTCCGTGTAGTTAATAAACGAGGCATTACCCCTCTTTTTGAATTCAAAGTATATTTTTTACAGATTGATCGAGTAAAAATGATAGTAATTAAAAGAGATTTTGAAAAGAATAGAAATTGATTTTTATGTATAATATTACTATTGGCCCCCAAATTTTACTTTAGTTGAGTCCTCACTTTTTGTTCAAAGTGCATTTCTTCTTTACACACTCAAAAAGCATAGATGAAAATTATGTGTATTGTATAAGTTAACTAATTAAAGTCAACTCATAAGATTACTTTTCTAGAAGAACTTTTATACCGATAAGTATTCATTCATTCTTAAGACATCAAATATTTTGGACTCTAATATTTTGGATTTAGAGTCGTTTTTATTAGAGAATGTTCTACCCTTAATATATTTTTTTTTACACAAATTTAAATTTAATTGAGCTTTAATATGAATGTATTAGGTTAGAAAACCAAAATAAAAATAAAAACCTAAACATGACTTTAAAAATAGAGCAAGAATTTTAATTATAAATTTGACATAAATTAATTTTAAAAGTGGAGGGGGAACAAAAGAGGTGAAAGGAAGATACTTTTTTTATTTATTTTTTATTATTATTCATTTAAAATTTGATATTCGTATTAGAACTGGTTAATTCGAATTTGAGCCACATAAAATTTATTTTTTAAAAAATATTCTTTAAAGAAATATTGTTTATATTCAAAACTCATGCTTAAGATAAAACAATCTTATTCATTCATTCACAACCGATCGTTTTTATGCCAAAGAGATATTTTTTCTACCTTCTTTACTTCTTCTAGTTTTATTTTCTTCCATTTGCATATTATGCTATCTTACAATTTTCTCTCTCTTTTTGTTTCTTTTTAAAATGCATGCAATATGTATGAAATTGGGTCATATTATAAGAGTGTTTAATATAATTAAATCTTTTTCTTCTTCTTCTTTTTATCAACTATCTTCTTGAAAAAAAATAAAAATAGAATAGAATGGAAAATTTGTTATTCAATAGCAAAAGGAGGACAATGGAAGGCTAACTCAAAACTCTTTTTGGGTCAAATTTAAGCAATTAAAATTTATTAATATCTTGCTTTAAGGAGGAATTTAAGTAAAAATGTAATATAAAAATGAATTAAAAAGTTAATTATTAGGTATACAAAACAAAGTATATATGACCAATTGACCATAATAAGTCAAAAGACAAATGTGAACATGTTCATCCTATTTGATATTTTTTCAAAAATATAAAGTTGATTACTATTTTAATCGATTTATTGTATAGCAAGTCGATAAAGTGAAGTTTAATTGCTACTTGGAGCCCAAGATATAACATTTATCTATATTGATGTACTAACAAAGGATTTTTAACCTGGGATATATTTAGGAGAATCTATGTAATTGGGCATATTTCACGAGCATATATATTATTATTAGGTCTAATCCATCGGTGGCCCCCTAAAGTTGGTACGAAGTTTCACTTACCTCAATTAGGCGATGTTCATTTTAAACCCCTTATGTTGGATCTCGTTGTGTCATTTTGACACTTTTCGCTGACATGGCATGGTGAGTGTAACACACTCAAAGTCAGCGCGTGAAAGGTTTTTTTACCAAAAAATTATTTTTAAAGCACTGTTCATCTTCTTCCCTCTTTCTTTGTGATTATCTCATCCACCACACACCATCAACCCACTGCCGCTGTATTATCGCCATTAATCCTATTAAAATCGAAGCAATTTTTAATTTTACAGATCTGAAAATCACCACAATCATCATCTTCTTCTCATTCTTTTTCTTTAGATCCAACAATTAAATTTCAGTGCCACGAAATAATTACTCTATTTCTTGTTCACATATTTGAATCCTCTGCACATTCGAGAAATGCAAAAAAAATAATAATTCTTCCATTGTTAGTTATAACTGATTCTTTTTAGAAGTAAAGAAGAAAAAAAAAATTATGCTTTTATAAATTAATTTTTTCAATGTTATTAAATTCTTTTAAAAATGTTTCTTGAAATGACGATAGAGTGAAAAAAGGGTTGAGGTTGGGGTGGGTGGGGGTAAAGAGGATGGACGATCTAGTGGGGGTGGAGGAGCGGTTGGGGTTGAGATGGGTGGAGTGGAGAAGACGCCTGGGTTGGTTGGGTGAAGAAGACAAGGGTGAGTTTCTTGATGAAAATTAGAAGTGATGAATTTCTTTTTAAAAAATATTTATTATTTGAGTTTGAAATGCCACATGTCATCAAATTAGTGGTTATTTTTCTTTTTACTTAAAAGTCATTAGTTTAGAATTATTTTTTATATATATGACATGTGTCTTTGTTTAATTTGTTACTTTGACACGTCATCGGCGAGTGTTTAACACACACTTTATATTTTCGGGTGATTGTTAAAAAAGTGTCCAAATGCACAACAAAACCCTACATAAGGTGTCTAAAATGAACAAAATTCAGTTAAAGTGTCTAAGTAAAATTTGGTGCCAACTTTAAGGGGCCACCGATGGGTTAGCCCTATATAATATTTTTAAAATATTATATATTTTATCATTAATTAAGAATTTCTTATTATACATTAAGAAAGATTCACCTAGTTTTTTGCTTCATGATACACTAAAACAGGGAGAGAGGTGAGTGAGATGATCAAGTATCTCAGAAACATGCGAATGACAGTAGATACATGTATGTATATGTATATGGTGTGATTTACATGTATATGGGATACCAGATACATAGGCGAGTGGAGAGCGATATTTGCTATATATCACAGATACATGTGAATCCACTTGGATACAGTGCATCTAAAACAAATTACACCTTAATTTAGACCCCATATATCCCGAGATACATGTATCTAGACATATTCGTAATATTGCAAACTAAATTGCATTTAAGTAATTGGCTCCTAAACTAGAGAAATTTATGTAAGTTTCAGTCCTCTTCCATATTACTTAAAAAAAGTGAGTCACCGATTCAGGTAAAAGATACTATCATTACCGTTTGGACAATTAGACATCATACTCGTAATTTCAACGATCCAATTGCAAGATTGATTACCCAGGTCAATTTATGAGTTAATCAATAAATGATTTTTATCTTCAAAACCCATTTGGAAAGGCGAATGCAAGAGAAATCATACAAAAGTGCTCGAATACTAGAACGCCCCAAAAAAAGATATAAGGTGCTAAAAAATGATCGAATTGGTTGAATAGGATCACTATGGCTACAAGCTTTATATTGGTAAATTTTCGTTTTAATTATCTGGAATAATGCATGTTACAATCAACTCTAATATATGCAATGAGAAATAACTTTTATAGTCTCATAAAATTTCTATACATATGTAGCGATAAGTACTTCTTTATCTTTAATTAAAAACTCTGACTTCGAGTTCTAGATATGAAATCATCTTTGATAAAGAACATTTTAGTTCTAATGTTGTAAGTGGAACTTTCCAACGCGAATCTACCCAAATTATTTTAATCGAATTCCAAATATTGGGTGAAAATCTGTGACTAGCCCAAACATGAAAAATTACATGGGCCAGCCCAATATACACATGGGCTTTCATCTAATTATCCATTTTACATAAATTAGAGGCTGAAAAAATCTCAGCAATTCGCCATTTTTCAAATCTAGGGTTTTCACTCTTTCACCAGAGCTTCTCAAGCGTTTCTCCAATGGCGGCGAAGAAGACAATCCGAAACCCAGAGCTAATCCGTGGCGTCGGAAAGTTCTCACGTTCCAAAATGTACCATAAGAAGGGTTTATGGGCAATTAAGAAGAAAAACGGCGGCAAATTACCCCTCCACGAGAAAAAACCCGCCGCCGCCGTCGCCGCTGTAAAGCCACCAAAATTCTACCCTGCCGATGACGTGAAAAAGCCCCTTGTTAACAAACACAAGCCAAAACCTACAAAGCTTAGGGCAAGTATTACCCCTGGAACAGTGTTGATTATCCTTGCTGGTAGGTTTAAGGGAAAGAGAGTTGTGTTTTTGAAGCAGCTTACTTCTGGATTGCTTCTTGTTACTGGTCCGTTTAAGCTTAATGGAGTTCCATTGAGACGTGTGAATCAAGCTTATGTTATTGGTACCTCGACGAAGGTTGATGTTTCTGGAGTGAATGTGGAGAAGATTGATGATAAGTATTTTGCTAAGCAGGTTGAGAAGAAGCAGAAGAAGGGAGAAGGAGAGTTTTTTGAAGACAAGAAAGAGGTTTGTTTGTTTGTTCATTTTCTGCTTAAATTTGTCTCCTTTTTATGAAATTCTGTATTTTCCACTCAATTGGACTTAGTATTATACATTGGTATACTCCCTCCATTACTATTTGTTTGTCCTATTTTGATTCGACACAGAGTTTATTAAATATACGACAAATGTAACAAAATGCTCTTTAATCTTGCGGTGAAGTAACTAAAGTAATGATATAAAAGAGTAGCAGACAAACAAATTGAAACCGAGGGAATAGTAGCGTATATGCTGTTTGAATGTTGCAATGAAGTAGTACTTATTAGTGAGCTTTTGGTACATGAAGATATTTATAGTCATGGGACTTAGTATAGATATCAGATTTATTAGAACGATTGTAGTGTGTGTGATTAACTTGCTTTGGGGATGAATGTATTAATAGCTTATATGTTGTGGGAATGTTGAAATTCTGAAGATGGCGCTACTTATTGTTCGCGAGTGTTTAGTATATGAAGATATTTATTGTTAGTAAAAAGTAACTAATGAAATGAGCATCACATTTAGAAGTCTATTTTCTATACAATTTAGAGAAAAATGGAATTGTGTTGTTATGATCTTGGTTAGAGATGGTTTTAGCATTTACTTTCGAAAAAAAAGTTCTGACTTTTAGTTAAATATATATTGGTTAGAACTGATGCACTCGCTACTCCCTTGTAATAGTGACTACGCGCTTTGCTTAACCTACATTGTTAAAATTCCTCAGCTTTGTGTGATCTAATTTGATGCGGGAGAAGACATTTGCGAATTGTTTGATTTAAATATGGTTTGTATTCGTTTGTTGAATGCAGGAGAAGAATGTGCTTCCACAAGAAAAGAAAGATGAGCAGAAAGCTGTGGATGCTGCATTGCTCAAGACCATTGAAGGAATTCCTGAATTGAAGGCGTATTTGTCTGCAAGGTTCTCGTTGAAGTCAGGCATGAAACCACACGAGCTTGTGTTCTAAAGGAAGAACACCTACAACATTTCTGTTGAAACTGATTTTTGTTACTACTATTTTTCTGTTTTCTTCGGTTTGAACTTACGTTAAGAGTTCATATTGAGTATAAACATCTTTAATTAGAATTTGCAATATGGGAATTTTCTTGTTTTATCCTTCTGATATTATGCAATTTGTTTTCTTTAATATACTGTCTGTTCAAATCTGAGCTCAATGATATCTTTTCTGCCTTGTCAAGATTTTCTTCCTATGTATACAGAAGCTATATGTTACCAAGATGAGTGTTAAGTTGGGTACTCTTCTTCTTGACTGCCATTGTGGCTGTAGCTTATATGTGATGACTATATCGAGAAGTTTAAGTGGCGGGTTGTTGTTGATCCGTTCACATATCTGCTTACCGATCTTCTTACATTGTGCATACCTCCTGAGAAGGGGAATTGCAGGTAATGGCGTAGTATTTTGGCTCGTTGGTAAGCCCTTCGTTATCACCAATGATCTCTACACTTCTTGCTCACTCTGCTGGTTCATTTTGGGTTGCTTCCATAGTTCTTCAATCTATGTATCAGGTGATTCTTGAGTTATCTATCGGAAACAATCTTTCTATGTTCACAAGGTAGGATGAGGCTGCGGACACACCACCCTCTACAAACCTAACTAATGAGACTACACTGGGGTTATATATACTACTATTTTGAAATTGTTCTAGAGGTACTAGTAACTTTGCAAAAGTTAAAATGTCTCTTCAAAAAAATGTTATAATTGTCACATTCATTGTCTTTTTTGACTATATTGATGAAATGGATTGCAAAGACAGCTCACTACCAAAGCTTACTTTGCTCTCAAAAAATGTTACCTATTTTTAATGAATGTAAAATAAGGTGAGCTAAACCATATTTATTTTGAAATGTAGTTAAAAATATCCGTGACGAAATAAATTAACTCTAAATTTACTATTCGCTCTGTAATGTCAATACAAATATATATACTAGGTAATGTCAATACATATATATTAATTTGAATTTCATCTAAAATTTACTTTGACTATCATATCGAAAATCCACATACAAATTCAATCACAATCTCTTGATAACATAATGATGGATAATATACATCAAAGCCAAAAGTTTAGGTTTCAAAAGTTTAAACTTGCACAAAAATCATACGAACGATTAGGTGATCGAATTGTCAATTCCACCAAGTCATTTATGACTTCAGATCGATATAGGAACGCTCTAAATATCGAAAAAACACAGAAAAAAAAAAAACCTAGAAAATCATTATAAATATGATATAAAATATAACATAACCAAACATTTTTCATGGAAAATATTTTCGTATGAACACACCCATCATCACAATTTCTTTTTGAGTCTCCAATAACTAATTCATTACAAGTCATAATATTCTCCTTGTATTTTCTCAATTTTCTCTCACCCACAAATTTTTACTTTTACATTTCTTATACAGATCCCGATGAGCTTTTTCTTCCCTATATAAATACTCCTTCCCTCTTCCCTCCATCTCTCACATTTTTTTTTTAGCTTCACTTTCACTTCACGCAATTTTAAGCTTTCGTTTCAGTTCACGCTCTTTGTTGAAAAACTTCATACTACAGATCGGAAAAACTCAATTCTCTTCTACAATAATGTCTCCAGTGCCTGCTCTCAGTCCTGCTGATGCCGAGAAGCTAGCTAATCTCAAATCTGCTGTTTCCAGCCTTACTCAAATCAGGCAAGTTTTTTTGTTTTTTTTGGAGATTATACGTAGTTTTGCTTAGATTTACCTGCTCTAAATGCTAGGATCAATTTCTATGATTATCAGTTTCTCGATTTCTGGAGGTTTCATTGATATATGATAGCAGCATTGCGTTTTTTCTATTTTTTCTCAGTTTTTCGATGCTTTTGTTCATTTTTTGATCCGGAGCTGATTTTTTTTTTTTGCAGTGATAATGAGAAATCTGTATTTATTATGTGTGTGTGAATATGCGTAGTTTTGGTTAGATTTACTTGCTCTGCATGCTAGTATCGATTTCAATGTATCTCAGTTTTCTCTATTTCTCGCGGTTTCATTGCTACACGATATCAGCATTGCGTTTTTTTTTTCTATTTTTCTCAATTGCTTGATGTTAGTTCATTTTTTGATCTGGAGCTGTGTAGTTTTGCTTGATTTACTTGCTGCATGTTATTATCATCTTTGATGTATCTCAGTTTTCTCTATTTCTGGCGGTTTCATTGCTTCACGATAGCAGCATTGTCGTTTTTTTCTCTTCTGTTTTTCACAATTTCTCGATGTTTGTTTATTTATTTTTGGATTTGTACTTGATATAGTGTGAACCTTTTTCTTTTGCAGTGATGATGAGAAATTCAATTTTCCATTTCTGATTTCCTCTGTGTGTGTAGTTTTGCTGGATTTGCTCTGCATGATAGCATCATTTCTTATTTATCTCAGATTCTCCATTTCTGGATCCATTGCTCATTTAGTATGGTTTTCCTAGATTTTGCTTGCTGCATGATAGTGTCATTTGCTTTTGAATTGTTCGATCTTATCCAGACCTGATGTTTTTTATTTTTTTTATTTTTTTTTGTGTTTTCTGGTCTGATTGTTTTTACGGAGTTTTTATTTTTTGCAGTGATAATGAGAAATCTGGATTTCTTAACCTTGTCACTCGCTACCTAAGGTACAATTGGATATATCTCTGTTTACTGCTTGTTGTAGTTAGTGCTAATCATTTTAATTAACTGAACTTTAGAATGTGGTTAATCTAATGCCCAATTTCTTGAGTGGATTTGTGACAGTGTTAGGTGATTTAAGGTAGTGATGTATTAGTGTTTATTGATTTTGATGATCTTGGATATGGTTTAAGTTTTAGAGGAGATAAGTCTAGATTTTAGCTTGTGAAACTCAAACAAGAGCAGATAAACTCATGATCTATTTTGGCATTTGAATTGTAGTGGTGAGGCACAACATGTCGAGTGGAGTAAGATCCAGACGCCAACTGATGACGTGGTGGTGCCTTATGACAAGTTAGCACCTCTCTCTGAAGGTATTATGATTTGCTAAATTGCTCTTCTTGTATTGATTGGCTACTGTATTGAGGAGTGAGAATTAGTGGCAGATGTGTATATAAATTGGTATTTATTTGTTTGTGCGTGTGCGCACACATGTTTTTAAAATTATTTTTATATTTGTATACATGGTAAGTAATGAGTCTAGTTGAATTTGCACTGAGGAGCTAGATCTGCCTTTGTTGTGAATTGAAACTGTTTCTGAAGAAGCTTCACTATCTTGATCATTGCAGATCCCGCGGAAACAAAGAAGCTCTTAGACAAACTTGTTGTCCTGAAGCTCAATGGAGGCTTGGGAACAACAATGGGGTGCACCGGTCCCAAGTATGTATTTGCCACAAATATAGCAGTTATTTTGTCTAAGTTCTAACAGGGTTATGCTATAGATGTGGATTATACTTTTGTTTTCATTACTGGACTTAAACTCATGTTTGTCAGCACATATTGTTCCAAGTATCTTTCTGTTCTATTACATGTCACTGGAGAGTGAGTACCGTTGGTGGATCCAGAGCAGTGTTCTGAATCTTCTGCCTTTTTCTTGGCAACATTATTTTATTGATTCATCAGTGAGCTTCCAAGAACTTTCTGAATGGTATGCTGAATCTTGTTAGGAGTACTATTTTATTTTACCTTCATATGATACCCTTCAATCTTTTTACCTTACACATGCCCTCAATGAAGGCTATAAAGTGATAAAACTTGGTTATTGGTTTCTCTTTCTACTCTGTGTTTGATTGTTTTCTAACGCTTTGAGTCATCAAACATGAATAGAAACTACTTATTGGGTTGATTTGATGTCATTTCCTACCGCAGCTTGTATCATTTGGATATGAAACAGTTCAAATGCTGCCTGCAACTAGATAGAATTTGGCAGAATTATAATACTGAATGATCAATACTAAACCACTTTTCTGCAAGTGACACCTTTTCAAGAATACAGATAGGAGAAATAAAAAAGGGCATCCTGGTGCACAAAGCATCCCACATTAGCAGGGTCCAGGGAAGGGCCACCTCCCAAGGGGTGTGATGTAGATAGGAGAAATATGATGGTTAATTTATAAGTAGATCAGATTTTACATTTGTTGGCAGCCAAGGCGCTACCTCCTTACCTTTTACCTTTGTGGTGTTTATGATGATGCATGGGTTCTTGAGAAGTTTGTCTAGATATGTTAAAAACCTCTCCTTTCTCATCATAAAATGGAAGTTTTAGCTGGGTTATTTATCGATCTTTATATCTTCTCAGAGTCTGAAGTTTGTATTTCTTCCATGCAGATCAGTTATTGAAGTTCGTAATGGTTTGACATTCCTTGATTTGATTGTCAAACAAATTGAGGTATCTATGATTTTATGGATCAATTTAGTTCACCATGATGTTTTATATATATTTACCAACAAAAGGATGCTGTCTGTAGGCTCTCAATACCAAGTATGGATGCACTGTTCCCCTGCTTTTGATGAATTCATTCAACACCCATGATGATACAGCAAAGGTGAAATAATATCATTGTGATGCATAGTAATCCATGATTGCTCTCCAGTGTTTGGATTTGATTCAACTGCTGATTTTGCCTTTGCATTCTCTATGTAGATTGTAGAAAAATATTCAAACTCAAACATTGAGATTCACACATTCAATCAGGTT
>JAJOOR010015277.1:0-18590 GCA_036250505.1 Solanum acaule
AAACCAAAACCGAAAACAACCAAACCGATAAATGTATATTATATTTGGTTTGGTTTGGTTTTGATAATTTTAAAACCGATTAAGTTGGTTTGGTTTTGGTTTTGACCAATAACCGACCCAAACCAAACCGTGAACACCCCTACTTAAATGTCTCAAAATTTATTCCTACTCGTTATTATTCTTTACTTTAATTTTTTTAGAAGTCTCAATATTGACTACTCCAATCTTTCAAGATATATTTTTTTTTTTTTCCTTCTTCAATAGAGTAATAAAAAAGAAGAGACTGATTTTCTTGCTTTCCCTAATAAAACTTAAACACTCAACAAATGTTAGATAGCTCATGATTTTTTTTTGTCTTCATTATTTTATTTCTTTCTTCTTTATTTATTTTAAAATTTTCACCTCCATAACTTATACCTATTGAACTTCTACATTTAATAATATCATTAATTCATTTATTGTAAGTTTTCATATTCATAACCCCCAACTATTTAATTTCAAAATTTAAGATACTTTATTGTATTCCTTCAATTTTATCTATATAAATTCACATTTTTTGTTTCATAAAACTGCACCCAAGATTATTATTTTTATTCCATATTTGAAGTAGCGATGTCCTTATATTATTGTTGTAGTATCATTATGTTTTAGTTTGACTCCATGAAGAAGGCTCTTGGATGTTGATTGAAGGAGAGTCGGAAAAAAGCTCAAAAAATGTGCATTGATTATGTATTTTTTTCATCTATCTTTTTATGATTAAGGTCTTAGAAAAATGTGCTGATATTTTTTTCCATTTAGGGTCAAATTTGTTATTTGTAACTTTGTCAAAAATCTACAAACTACGTGTAACATCTCGCAACTAGAAAGAAGTTTAAATTCTGGAAATAGTCATTTTTGGAAAGTATAAGGAAATCTGGAAAAATTTAAGTAAGTAAAAGTGAGTTTTTGGTCAACTTCAAACGACCATAACTCCTAGCTCAGGATGAGTTAGGTGTAGTTCCAGATATGATTGGAATGATCTTTCCAACGCCGCCAAGATTGTGCGAATCCGAGTTCGTATGAGTGAGATACGCCCATTGGAAGTTGGGCTGTTCAAATAAGGAAATGTCCAATTCGAACTTTTGAAGGGTATTTCAGTCTTTTCCATATCCAATTAATTAAATCCATTTTTAATAAAATAATTGGGGTCAAAACTGAGTTAGTTCAGTTTACACTTTTGAGAAATAAAGTTAGGACTTTTGGAGAAAGAACGCAAGAGAAAGGAGAAGAGGAAAAGCAAGATTCGCCACAAATGATCGATTTTGGTTACGAATTTGCCAAGGAATTGACCTTACAAGGTATGTGAGTCTCTCATAGCGTTGGGTTCATTCACCCAGGCACCAACCATGTTTAGTTCAGCGAAATTCGTCCTAAAAGAGTTTGAAAGTTGATGTTCTTAACATGAATTCTTGAATTTGAATGTTGTTCTTGAATTGGGATGAATTGAGAAGTTTTTGAGTTCGTTACGTCACATTATAGAGTCGTTTTGAGTTAGGTTCTTAGGTACATTTGTTGGGTATTTGTATCTAAAGGTAATTTGAGAAAAAGAACCGAAGTTGGGTGATTTGGGGGCTGGAAAACGAAGAAGAAATTTTGTGTGGGAACGCGTCGCACGACCTGTTCCTAGAATTGAAAAATTCTGCTCCACGTCACGGAGCTGACACGAGGTGTTCTGCCTCGAAAGACGTTTTTGGAACCAAATTTTAATTATGCCTCCGCGTCGCAAACCCACCTTCAAATCTTGATTTTCGGTTTTTTCTCATGTTTAGCTATCTAAAATCATTCATAAACAACATGAGATCTTTCCAAACACCAATCATAATCCTTGAATCCATAATTCAATTCAAGGATCAGTTAAGAGTCAAGTCAAGAGCAGTTAAGAGTCGAGAGAAGTCAAGAGTCAAGTAAGATTAGTTCATTTCAAGTTTTCATAAGTCTTTTACAAACGTTTTAATTTTGTTTTAAGACTTAAGTTTTGAAGTTGAGTAAAGAGTAAGAACAAAGTTCATTTTCTTTAAAATGATATATGGGAACTAAGTATTCCCAAGAGTAAATGTTTTCACATTTAAGATGAGAGGAAAATGAGATTTACAAAAGAGTTTTGAACAGCAAAAGGGAACATTGATTCCAAGAGAGCTTTTTAAGCTAAGTTTGAGCAATTATCTCAAACCAGAGAGAAGAAGTTGTTTTAAAAACATATGAGCTAAGTATATTTTGGGAGTAGTATTGAGCACCAATATGGGGACGCAAGTTCATATTTGCTCAAGCCCCCATAAACCATGTAGCCATCATGGGCAGAAAAAAGATCATACTTTTTAGATGATTCCTTAGTGCTTTTTAGTATAGACTAGTGGATCCACTTAGTAGTTCAGGTTCTATACCTATGGCAAGGTATAGGACGGTCCTTGGCAACGTGAGGTAAAACGTCGTACCATCACTTAGGCTCATAGTGATAGTTGTCGGTTAGAGAATCTCTCACAAAAGTTATATTACTTTCTAAATGAGTAAAGTTAAATTTGTTATTGCTTTATCTTTAACGAACTAAGATTGTTTTCAGTTGTTTTATAAGCATTATATATATATCGCATGTGTTTTATTGTTTTATATTGAGTTGAGTATCCATGAGTAGAGAAAAACCAGGTAAGTGTTTCTTTCATAATCTCTTTCGAGCCTATGTTTGTTAGCATTCCAACTCGCATACTCGTACATTCAATGTACTAATGCTAGTTGGCCTGCATCGTATTATGATGCAGACGCAAATAACAAGGATCAGCATCCAACGCCTCATTGATCCAGCTTGAGCATTCAGAGTCTGTTGGTGAGCCTCCTTGCATTCCAGAGGACTCTTTTATTTGCTTTCTAGTTTAGTTCATTAGGATGTTGTGGGGTTTGTCCCAACATCCATCACAGTTATTTTAGAGGCTTCATAGACAGTCAGTTATTAGTTCTTTAGTCTTCTCATTTTATCTTATGTTAAGACTTGGGTTGCCATTTTGGCCAAGTTGAATGTTTAATTCATTTAACATTCTAAGTTATATTATTAAGCTATTTGAGTAAGTTCATTTGATCATTGTAATCATGCTTAGAGTCTTTCGCTGAGTTAAGTAAGTCAGGTCAAGGGTTCGCTTGGGGCCAACAATGATTCTCGAGTACTAGTCCCGCCCAGGGTGTAGGCTCGGGGCGTGACACTACGCTAATCGATTTTTGAAGTTTATTATTGATGACTCAAAAAGAATGCACATTAAATATTAAAATACGCACTTAGGTGTTTATTATGGTGAAGAATCTTTTACATTTTCTTTAAATTTGTTCATTTCTTCTACTTTACAATATTACCAAAAAGACAATATAGAAGATAAAGATAAAAATTAGAATAGAGGTTTATTTAGATGATGATAAAAAATAAGAGAAAAAGATTTATTTAGATGATGATGGAAAATAAGATTAAAAACAAGGACAATGAAAGGACTAAATATCAAAAAGAAAGAAATAGAATTGTGTATCCCTTTTTCCTCCTATTTATAGTTAATCACTTTTTGTTTTTTTTTTATTAGGAAAAGGGTTCGAAATATATCCGAATTTTGATCGAAATTAATGTAACAATTCTAGCAGGACCTATTACCCCTACACTATTTAACGTAATGTATTTTAAATATCATATCAATTTTAACTATGTTTATATTTAAGATTATTACCTTTTGTTTAAAATATCTACCAATAAAATAATTTACAAATACTTGAGCTTTGAGTACGTAAGTATAACATTATAAATAATGAGATTATATTAAGATACTTTAAAAATTTAAGCTCTAAAATAAAAGTATGAAGCTTAATAAAATAAAAGTATGAAACTTAATTATCGTCAAAAGAAAAAAGACGACGAGAAAAGAGACGTACGAATTTTCATTACAGTACAAAACATCATTATTTAACATTTTCATTGCCAAAAATATGTCATAATTTATAAAGGCATTTGTTATTTTAAAAATATATACATATTTATCACTAATTTACATTTAAAAGGGTTTATTTTTCTAAACATATATTAATTAATAATTTAATTTTAAAATATCTATTTTATCCTTAGTAAAATAATTTAATCCACACAAATATCTATCACTTATTTCAGACTATAAATTTATTTATTTTTTTAAAAAAATTGAGTCAAATAAAACTAATTCATACGAAATGAGACACAGAGAGTTTTTAAATAACATGTGTTATGTGTAGGTACGTAATCAGAGAGTAATTAATTAGTAGGACCCATTGGTCGTTACTTGCAGCTCTTCTTAATCCTGATTCCTCTCCCTTATCAAGGTCACACACTCACTGTGAACTCGTAATCGTGTTCATAGGGCTAACCAATCGACAGAATTCAATCAACCAAATCAGATCGAACCGTCGGCATCTCGCCGGAAATAGATCCCCGTCTCACGAATTCCGGCTCTTTCTCCTGGTACGCATTCTCAGTCTTCATTTTTGTTCTCCTTTACCTGAACGCGTCGGTGTATATTGGTGTGAGGACAAATTATGTGTATATTTTCTCCTTTCCGCTAGATGTTCCTTGTATCATCACTATTATTGTTATTAGTAGTAGTAGCTTGTTTTGCTAGCTCATATCGTATGCTTACTCGGCTTCGTTCTTCTATTGTTTTTTATTATTATTATTCAGTTTTGTTGCTACTGGTTGCACTTTTTTGAGTTCGCTTATTATTGCGTTTCTTTCTGAATTGATTCAACATTAAGAAAATTTGATCGTTGAGGGCTTAGGACTGTTAATTTATTGCTTATTTTGTTACCAGATATTACCAGTTAGAAATATGTCCGATTATGTTAGTTCTATAATAAGGTAAAAGAAAATTTGCAGAATTTGAGTTTTTTGAAATGTTTCATAGCAAGTTCTTTTGGTGAGTTGTGCGTTAACTGCAGGGTGCTGATTGGCAAATTGAGACCATGTATGTCCCTAAACATTAGCTTATTCCAGATAGTCTTATGGAGTTCCCTGGCTTAGCATGATACTCTTATTATTTGCATCTGATAGATTGCCAAGTTGTATTTTGTGATCTGTATTATCTCGTGCATGCATTGGATGACTGTAAGTGGATATTTATAAATTGACCATTAAAGGTTGTTTCATAGTGTGTGTTGCGGCAAGCTTTTTACCTTTTTCATGGAATTCCATGCCATTAAAATTTATAATTTCATCGTTACATTCATCTTTTTAAAGTTCATATAATCCGGGTTTACTTGTTTTAGTGCTTGCTTTGATTTATCAGGTTGTTTTGATAGTGTCCTTAGAAAATGAAGATTCC
The DNA here is from genome assembly GCA_036250505.1 of Solanum acaule. Taxonomy (NCBI): domain Eukaryota; kingdom Viridiplantae; phylum Streptophyta; class Magnoliopsida; order Solanales; family Solanaceae; genus Solanum; species Solanum acaule. The sequence goes on from JAJOOR010015277.1 coordinate 5,352, forward strand.
TTCTGATATTAGTAATTTGACATTTGATGCATTTATCTCCAGATTTTATCACTCCATGTTTCTATAACGGCATAAGCAGAAACTAGGCTGGTGCATTACAATCATCTTTAAGGAATGAATACACCCGTTGAGCTAAATTTTCACCTCGTACCTACACAAATCTCCTGGATCCGAGTTTATTGATTTTTGGATTTGAGAGAATTACATTGTAATATAGGGAGGTGGAGCCATTTGAATCGCCAAGTGACTTACAATGATGATCAGCAAAGAACTTTTATTGACTTACTTTTATCTCCTTGTCTATATCGTGCTTTCATCAGGAGTTATTTTGTATAACAAGGTATGTGTCTTTTTCCAAGTATTTCATGATTGTCTTCGACTTCATTGGATTCATGGATTGTTCTTTGTCAGTTAGAATATGTTAATGTCTATAGCTTAAATGCATTTAAGCAACCTCAGAAATAAAAGAAATAAAATAAAAAAAGGAAAAAGAAAACTACAATTATATTAAAATTGTGGTTCAGGCGATCTCTGAGAAGAACAACCAAAGTGACAAGCTGCTATCATTTATTGCCATGAGCTTCCAAGGAAACTTAGAGGGGCCAGGGGTCACTTACATTCTTAGGAAGCCAAAAGGAGGATAGTAAAACATGCATGATGCAACTATTTGCTGCTGGTCCAAATTCAACTGTCATAGCCATTCCTAACTGAATGGAGAAAGACACAAGTTTCATTACTTTCCATTCAACTAACCAAACACCATGAAGGGAAGATCAAATTCTTTATGAGGACCCAATGTTTTTCATTTGGGAAATTATCTGAGACCGATGTCAGTGTGAGCAAGCTCTTACACGAGGCATTTTGATAATAAAAAAGAAATGAATAATAAATAGGGCGATATGAAAACCAATGATGGAGACGCTGTGGTCTCATTTGGTAGTAGAAGGTAGAAAATTCTTGTTCAACTGTTTTGCAGTGTTTGTTTGTAATGCATAAATTATGAGGCTATCTTGTTCCTGTGGAATAAGGTGCACATGTTTCACATTTCCACTTCCCCACTCCATGGCACCTTCCTCACTCCACTGCGTCCTTGCTGCATAAGCAGACTATATCTTGGCTTTTCCAATAGCATGCATTATAGGAGTGAGCACACAGCAGGGGTTGACTTACAAACTTCATTTGTTCAAAACACATCCCAATGATTGATTTGTATGTATCTGGCCTTCTACTCCACCACCACAGCTGGCACAGGTCTTGGTGGGTGTTTGTTTTTTTCTTTTTTTACCAGTCTGTATATGTTGCATTGTAAGCTTCGGGAGAAGTTTCTGTTGGATATATTTTATCTTTGACTTAGTTGTAATTCTTTTACTTTTCAATATCATCAATACAAACTAACGATTTTCTTCTGCCATTTATATTATGTTTTTGCAGTGGGTACTTTCACCAAAATATTTCAATTTCCCACTCCCAATTACACTTACCATGATACATATGGGCTTTTCAGGCTTAGTGGCTTTCTTTCTTATCCGTGTCTTCAAGGTATGGTAGTTAAGAATTACTGAATTACATTGACATTTTTCTTGTACACTTTCTCATACTTGCTCTTCTGGATGATGACTTCTTGCTATTCAATTATTGTTGGCATTGTTCTCGAAATGCTTGCTATTTGAGATTGCTAGGTATAAGTTGCATTTCTACCAGGTTGCTTTCAGTAGGTTAGCATATTATACACAATTGATATGATCCATGTATTAAAACTTAAAAGGCCCAGGATTTTTGTTCTGATGTTGTTATTTCATTGATATTATTGTATCTATAAATGCACCATGATCATTCAGCATCCTGATAACATCATCTTGTCTAATCAAACTTTAGTCATAGCAGCACAAAAGTCTCCCACCCCACCCCCCAAATACACACACAAAATACTTTTGGCTTCTTCGTTAACTGCTGAATGACTTGTAATTTCTTGAGTAGTTATCAGATACTCCTTTTGGTCCTTTTTTTATCTTTCACTTCAGGTAAAGAATTTGGTCCAAAATATTTGTCACTTCGGAAAACCAAGAAGACATTAATTATTTTTCTTCCAATTGGGCCCTTACTACTCCAATAAGGCATGCAGTCATTAATTACTCAAAGAATTTAGTCAAATACCCCTTATGATTAATGCTATTAAATAGTTTTCTTAATGAGTGAGCTAATACCTTAAATATCAAAGAAAAAGGACTGTAGGGAGTAGAAGATAAAGGTTAAGCATTTCCGTCTCTCTCTTTAATGCATTTGTGTTGCCCTGCGAGAATAGAAGTGCCTTGCTTAGTGTCTTTTTCGATTAAAACATTCATAATTATTATCAGCAGCTTGTTACATACTTTGATAAGTAGAAAAACTATTTCCGTTGAATTATTTTAGGGATCTAGACGAGAAGCCTGGCAATTGTTTTACTCTGATTCTGCAGTTTGGTGATCCTATATAAATCTTACACGAGTAATTTTTTAACCAAACAAAAGCTAAGCAACTCATGGAATTAGGGTCTAATGCTGTATGCTAATTTGAAAGAAAAATTCTTGGACAGATTTTGACTACGTTAGATTCATCTGAGCGCTTATTGGTCTATTTTAGGGTTCATCCCTAGTCACTCTTCATCAGGATCTTTAACATTGTTGATGAATTCAATCTTTGTTTGAGGAAACTACTGTGCTGGTGATAATTTATCCTCTTTTTGCACTGCTCTTTCGCCTTGGAGAGATGCTTGTGGCCATGCAAATGAACTTCCATGGAGAATTTGTTAAGTCTCTGTTTGTGTACTAAAATGATTATTGGTGTATGGTCGTCTTTAGCTTCTGATTTTGGTTCATTTTTTACATTGTCTGAATTGGCAAATTAATTTTTCATCTCTGATCTTAGTGCTTTGATTCTCGTATTAAGTTTCATCTAGCTGTTCCTTTTAATTCATGATTATCTTTTGCAGGTTGTGTCGCCTGTCAAGATGACTCTTGAAATGTGAGAATTGCATACTTTAACTGCTTTTACTTTGAAACTTATCATTGTTCTCATATCTCCATTTATTACCGAATTTGCAGATATGCAACGTGCGTTATTCCAATCAGTGCTTTCTTTGCTGCAAGTCTTTGGTGAGCTCTCTACTTTGAGGAGCTAAAATACTTGTTGGCTTTTCTTACGGGTTCTGTCTTTCATGATCACTTGTGACTTGTTGGTATTTATTCGTTTGAAAATTGGAGAGATTCCTATTAGACATACTCTGTTATATTTTTCTTCATATTCAGCTACAGCTTAATATAATGTGCTACTAACAATGTTTTGTCCTAAAGTTTGACACTTTTGACTATTGATATTCCATACATAGATACGTCACTATTTCACTCTGGATTGGTCAGGTGGAACGGAGGTCAATAATCTGAACTAATTTAAGATTTCCCCTAATTGTGAAAGCTTTCGTATCTGCAGTTCCATCCTTTACATGGCTGATCAGTTTCTCTCACTGTCTGATCAAACCTAAAATTGATGTTTCCTTACCTTTGGACATTGCTTGAGCTCACATTTCACGTTTTCCCCACAAAACAAGAACAACATGCACATACTAGCAGAAATGTTCAACATTAAGAACAATGAGATTTTGAATCTTTGGCTTGAAATTGCTGAACTGCTTTACCTGCTGAGATGAGAGTGACCTAGAAATAAAATGAGACTTTTTCTGTGTACTGGCTATCTCCTGGATGCTTTCATTAATAATAATTTACAGTTATAAATAGAAAAGGCCCATATCTGCTCAATTGTTATCAATACAGATGGAATCAATCTACTCACACTTGCTATTGTTTAATTCTCTTTTGCTGATGACACGAAAGTCCTTTTTTTTGGTATCCTTGTAGCTCATTTTTAAAATTGTGTTAAAAAATGTAGGCATTTCATATTTCAGGTAAATGTGAATAGTAATAGTTGATTTCAGATTTCAGACTTCAGAGTTATCCTACACCTTCCTACTTGTTTATGTTGGTGGGTGGATTATTTAGCTTCTCGTGATGCTTTCTTTGCCACTTCTTATTTCTGTACTAAAGTAAAGATGAAAGTACACCTTGGCCAGAAATCGGGATGATGATAAAAATGGTGGACACCTCCATCTGTAGGTCATCACTTTTTTAGAGATGACTATTGGATGGGTAATATGCATGCTCCCTGCCTTGCATTGTACCCTCATCATACCACGACGAGAATTTTCTACTAACTTCTGCTGACCCTGCAAGCCCATATGGGGGTCTGTCTTATAACAAAGAGGGTACTCTCTTCTTTGATGTGCTCTATATTATTGTGTCCTATTCCTTAAGGAGTGATCCGGGAATGAGCCACGTGGCGATACCTGCCAAAAGAAAGGGGCCTTTTTATACTCAAATGCATATAACCCAATTGAGAAATTGTGGAATAGGCTAAACCTCTCTTAATGTCTTTTTTGAGCAAGAGCTAAAGTAGCTCCTAATAATATTGTTATTGTTCCTATAACCGAGATCAAATACACTGTGTAAGGTACAAATCTGAAAAGAGGAAGAAGCCAAGCTACAAGAAAAATCCCCGCTGCTTTTAATTTTTTATTAATATTTTTTTTTTCAATTTTGATATCTTTCTTTGATCTTTTCTAAATCTTCTCCCACAAATAATCTTTCCAATTTCAAGGCATTTTCTTAAAAGATAAAGAACTGTATGCTTATGTGTTTAGGCAAACCATGTACAGCATTACTTGCCCCGCGAATCACTCTTCATACCTATTGTACCCTGCCCCCAGAAGACAAAAAGAAAAGAAAAATGTATCATCTTGTGCAATTGCCATCTATTGTTCTCTGTCTGGCAGCGTAATTGATCTTTAACTTCCTTGTCTCCTTGTTCCTTGTTCCTCACACTCGAGGTTCTTAATTTCTAGGAGAGAATTATGGTTGCGGATGATTTCTGTTTCAGTTAGTGAGTTGAGGCTATGAGGTTAAAATAAGTTTATCTCTGAAAGGTGCATATTTTGTGCTCACAGGTTTGGCAACACCGCATATTTGTTCATTTCAGTGGCCTTCATCCAGATGCTCAAAGCTCTGAGTATGTCCATATACTGTATTCTTTTCTAGTTACAAATTCCTGTGCCTGGGAATCTACTGAATGGCTGTAGCTTTCTCTGTATTGAAATGACAGTGCCGGTGGCCACCTTTTTCATGGCTGTTATTTGTGGAACTGACAAACTAAGATGCGATGTATTCTTGAACATGTTTTTGGTCAGTGTTGGTGTTGTAATATCCTCCTATGGGGAAATTCACTTCAATGTAGTGGGTACAGTTTACCAGGTGACTGGGATATTTGCTGAGGCTCTTAGGCTGGTGTTAACTCAAGTTCTTCTCCAGAAGAAAGGATTAACACTCAATCCTATCACCAGTTTATATTACATAGCTCCATGCAGGTATTCTTCAATCTTCTAAGGTTGACTTATCTGTTTGCATTTGGTCATGCCCGTGCTTTGTTCCAATCTATATGATGAGTGAGAACTTGGCTGTAAATGATTCCAAGCCTCCCCCATGTTCACCACACACTCTGGAATCAGAGGGAAAAGGATAGTAGGGAATAGGACCTTCCTTAGATTGGTATCTTTTAATGGGTTGGAGTAACTTCTTGATTGCTCCCGATTACAGTAACTGCTGATACATTCATATCATCCTACTGCCCTAAAGTCTGTTGAAATGTGAATCACATTATCTAAAAGCTTACGCTGTTAGAGGAGGGATAATTTTATAGACTTATTTATTTATTTTAGTTGTGCAGTAGAATCAGATATAACAGACATTGAACCTTGACATTAGACCGGATCATTCATTTGTTACAATCTGCATAAACAATTGAAAACAAAGTTGAAAGGTCTTGTGTCATGGTTGGTAGTAAACTTGGTATAGAAAAATGATGGATTTTATTTTTAACTGTCGTTTTCTGCTGTCTTGCCAAAGTAGATATATCATATATGTGTTTATAAACAACGACAATGTTAAAACTTTAACAGATCCGCTGGTTCCGACAGCATGTGTGTGCTGCTTCTGGGTGACTATGGCACTCTGCCTCAAAACTTTTTTGTTATTACGCATTTTTTTCCTATTATCTACATAGGATTGTACTTAAAGGACATATAAAATAAGGCAATCTAATATTTTCTTGCTTTATTTCTAAAAGGATATGGTTTCACATTGCTTTATTCACTTTAGAACTCCGTGCTTTGTGATGGATTGGCTTGCAACAATAGGGTTATATTTCTTATACCATAACTTGGATAATACTCCCTCTGTCCCTAATTACTTGTCCATATTTCCTTTTTTAGTTGTCCCTAATTACTTGTCCATTTTGACAAATCAAGAAAGGACAAAAAAAATTTACCCATTATACCCTCAATTAATTACTTTGAAAAATGTAAAACTTCTTGAAAATCTTAAGTTTTTAATTCACCCACTTCATAATTAATAGGGGTAAAATGGTAAGCTCACTATGTCAATTATTTTTTTCTTAATAAGAGTACCAATTTAAAAGTGGACAAGTAATTAGGGACAGAGGGAGTATACTTTTAAGAAACAAGAGATATTATCATTAAATTTCTGTTAATATGTTCTCCTGTGTATAAATCTTTCCTGCATGCCATGCATAACAGCATAAGTATATCTTGGCATTTATGAAGTCGAAAAAGTGTTGTTGATGTTGACAAGGTGGATAGCTACTTGCTAGTTTGATTTGTGGTAGTTTTGGTAACTGTTATGTGAATGGTTTCCTCTATACATAGAGATAGAAGGTTTATCTGTATGCTGTGATATGCAATGGATATTTACATATTTGCTTACATTTTCCTCTAAAGTGAGGTAGTTTCTATAAACTACTGGTTTCAAAGGCAAACATTGTATGTTTTCTCAGTGTGTGAGTAATTCCTGTATTTTAAATGTCGGTCTTCAGTTGTCTAGAGTCTCATGCTAGTGAATATTGTGCTGTTTCTTGAGGTACTCATCATTTTGTGTTTTATTATGCAGCTTCGTCTTTCTTTTTATTCCATGGTATCTTCTGGAGAAGCCTGAAATGGAAGTAACACAGATCCAATTCAATTTTTGGATTTTCTTTTCAAATGCACTTTGTGCACTTGCTTTGAATATCTCAATTTTCTTAGTGATTGGTAGAACTGGTGCTGTAACCATTCGAGTGGCTGGTGTCTTGAAAGATTGGATATTAATTGCCCTTTCAACCTTAATTTTTCCGGAGTCAACAATTACCACTCTTAACATTACAGGCTATGCCATAGGTAAGCTTATTTTTCCTTAATTACGGGAACTTTATGCTAACATGCACCATAATGATGAAATTTTGTTTTGTATAGCATTATGTGGTGTCATGATGTATAACTACTTGAAGATCAAGGATGTACGAGCATCCCAGCTTCCTGTAGATACTATGTTAGATCGAACAGCTAAGGTCAGATTTTGTTCTGACTTTCAGACTGTGGTTTCGTTTTCAGTTTTTATATTTCATTTTTTTTCCATTCGTGGTCTGTTTTCTGATTTTCCAAGAGGAACATAAGCATATCTGAATGCTTCTTTTGTTTCTTAGGGAGTTGGTGTTTCTTGCTTCAAGCAGCAAAACTGAAATATAAAACAGCTATAACTTTCCTATAGGTTTACAAGAGAAAAGCTGCATTATAAATATTTCATATGTAACAGATGCTTATAATCACTAATGCCAGCAATGGATAAGCTTACTATATATCTTTTGCATCTCCCACTTTTTCCCCCTTCCTGATTGAGGTCAAGATTATTATTGGCTTCCTCTATTGTTTTTAGGCCTTATCATTTTACGTTTTGTGTGGATCAAGGGTAGATTTTCTAACCCAATTGTTTGCCGTACTCATCATATTTGAAATGAAAGAACCTGAAAAGAAATATGTCTGATTAAGTCACATGCATCCTAGGGTGTAGCATAGCAGTCAATGAGGTTGGTGAAAACCATGTGAGATATGAATTCAAGTTTCAGCGAAGAAAAACACTAGGTGATTTCATTCCTACCTGCCTCAGTGTTGAGTTCCAGTATACGTAGTAGTGGGAGGTAGTATGTACCTAGTTCCTGGTGAAACAGTCGAGGTGCACTATTGAATATTTGACAGGACATTTTGTGTCTTGGCCTGGACACCAATGTTATTAGAAAAGGAGGTCACCTGACTGCTTAGTTGACTGTCTTTCAGTGTTGTTAAAGGATCATTTAAAGCTGGCTTAAGCCCTGAAGTTCAGAAAGCTCGGATAAGACATTGTGTCGCTTTAGCTGTGCTTCAGTGTAGGCCATGCACTAAGTCGTGCCCATGAGTTCTATCTCGAATCGAGTGATACTGAACAACAAATAAAATTGGTAACTACGTGTATTAGTTAAGGATAACATTATAAATGCATGTTACATTTTTCTTGAACTACATATATGCTTTTATTTTTTCCCCCGTCATTGCACCTTTTCTTACTAAAGCCACGCTTGATTGTGCTTAAAGTCCCAATAGACCTAGAGTGCTTCTTAGAGCTTTTCTCCTATGACAACACTGTTGTCTTTGTTAATCGTGAGAGTTCTACTTTCATATGATGGAAGATTGTTGTACTATTATAAGTATGTCTTACCTGTACTTAACCTTCTACAGGAGCTTAAGATGGAGAAGAAGTCATCTCATCTGTACTTGCCAGATGACAATGCTGATCTTGGGGGAAACAGTACAAAGAATGACTCTTCAGATCCAATGGTGGATGAGGAAGCACCTTTAATACCATCAACTAGGATCTCTCATCTTGGGCGAAGCAACCTCTCGTCGTGAGCATTATAAGTTTCTTCAAATCTCATTTTTTGGTGCAGTTTTAGTTATCAGATAATAGATCAAACTGATTGAAGAGAGCAGGTCTTGTATACACCATCCCACCATTTTGCCAGGAGTTGCATTTCTTTGCAAAGTGTTAGTGCTATTAATACTTGTAAGGTCATACATATTGTTGTAATATTTTAGGGCTATTGACGTTCAACAAACTGTTATTCTTTTATTCACATTACACACTCAAGCATATATGCATATTGTCTTCATACATGCAAATTGGGTCGTGCCTTGGCAATCTAGAGTTTGAATGTGTTTCAGCTGAAAAGCCCGGTATTTACCCAAAGTAATTATTGTCATAGAAGACAGGGCAACCAGACCATTTTTCTTACAATCTATCACCATGGAAAAATTAGCCCATAAAAATATGACCAGTCTGATTCATCCCTACCTGCTCATTTGACACGCCTTGTCAATGCTAATTTGAAAGTGTCGTTCAACTTTAAATGCTCTTTTTTTCTTCTAGTCAGTAGTCACAAAATTTTAGCTGTTGTGTACTTTTTCAAGAAAACTATAACGTCAATAGTTATAGTTTGTTGCTATAGCTATAACTATTCTCTCAATTACATGAGTTGAAAAGTGGCTATTTGTGAATTTAATCCCCATTTTATTAATTATCCCCAAAGCGCACGCCCAGTTGTAGCTTCAAATGTAAATGTTTGTGGCTTTGTCTCATGTGGATTAAATACTCGGCCCAGAATTCCCCAAGCCTGTACACTTAGCTGATTTGGAGAACACAGGAACAGTATGGATATATAGATGAGGCTGAAAACCATCATCTTATCCACTACCATCTCATAAAAAGATTGAAGAAATGCAACCATTCTGATAAGTTGTTAACTAGTCATTATTGTTCAAAAATAGCAACTCATGGAGGCACAATTGTGGTGCAATAAAACGTACAATTGTATAGGTAAGTTCCCACTGAAATCCTTGCACTTCTTCCTGTTTTTATGCAACAAGTTAGAACCTCTATATTGATTTTGGAAATGGGTTGTTGTCTCCAGACCCAGAGACGGATATACCTTGCCCTAAGCAATGTCAGAGATATTGACTCATCGATCTTTTTTACTAGATATGTATTTATAAATCACAAGTAAAATGAAAAGATAGGTTATAATATGAAAAATGACCCTTGTTATTATAACAATTTATTCAATTTTTCACTTCTTCAAATCTTGACACAATTTATGAAAAAATTCTGTGTATGCCACTAATTGTGATCTCTTGCTACGCGTAGCAATCTTCACTATCTATGCTTATCATTTTGAGTTGAGATGGATCTAAAGTTCGTTTTCTTGATTGTTAAGACGCATTCCTATATGTTCTTGAATTTTAAAATGAATTATTATCTCATACGATCTTGAGATAATTCTCACTTTGTGAACATCCCAAAAAATGAAAAAGGAACTCGTAGTAAAGTAAAGTAGACAAAATGTTTTAGTAATTGTTACTTATATTTCATATGGCAGGGAAAGAAACATGGAGAGTTCAACATCCGCTCCAAATTTTACATACATGTAATTGGCAGCAACCTTTTTTTCAGCCTTTTAATTCCTCATTTTCCCACAGTGTGACTTGTAGACGCATCCACCTCAATGGAACAAAGGTATCTTTGTCTTCCTCCTTTGTATTAGAACGGATTAAAGTACGCGAAATTCACAATATTTATCTTTCGTTGATAGTTTGGTTCAATCATGGTTTTTATCATTATTTAATTGGGTCAAAAATATCTTTATTTCACAACGAAACTTAACCGAGCATAGTTAGAAGACTAATAAGAACACACAGATCACATTCTGCGTCATTTAACAAACATAATATCAATAAACAAAAAAATAAATACATTACATTGCTTCAAATCACAAAATATCTTTATATTCTATTAAACCACCTAATTCCATTTGATTCCACCAAAGCCTAGTATTACAACTTCCATAACACGCCCTTAATGTGACCGACCTGATAGTGTGAAAATTATTTAAAACTGCACTACTATTCATCTATTATATATAGGTTAAGCAACACTTCACTTTCTTAATTGTCTCTGTTTTTTTTTTTTGTGTAAAATAAATTAATCAGGCATTGGCTACAAGAAGGAGAAGATCAAACATAGAAACAGACACTTATGTACTAATGGAACCTGGAAAGTCAGAGGAATTTGTTACTGAGGAAGAATTAAGAGACAAGTTAAAGAATTGGTTAGAAAATTGGCCAGGCAAAACACTGCCACCTGATCTTGCAAGATTTGAAGATACTGATGATGCTGTAGAATATCTAGTAAAATCTGTTTGTGAACTTGAAATTGATGGAGATGTTGGTTCCCTTCAGTGGTACCAAGTTCGTTTACAACAAGACATGACATGACTTTAGTGACTATTTCTCGATTTGTATGTGTTATTCGTTTTTGCAAGGTCATACTAATCTTCTTTGTAACGTTTCAATTTTATCAGATGTTTCTGAAGAAACACATGAATAGTCAATAAATATATATATATATATTGTCAATGCAGAGATTAGTTATATATTATGCAAGACTTAGTTATCCATATAGTATTAGTTATTTTATCTTCTATATTGTATAAATATTACAAAAAAGATTTCTTACAACTTACATATGTACTAATTATGTAGAATTGTAACTGATAACAAAATATCGAACTTAATGTATTGAATTTTACATAGCAACTAAAATACTACCAAATATGATAGACTGATTTATGACTCGGGACTAAGTCTGGCAACGGAACGGGACAGTTACTGGTTCCGTCTCGGTTCCGGCTTGTACCGGTTAGGTCCGATTAGTAGCGGGTCCGGGAGGGGTAACGGGACGGAAACGGGGATTTACCGGTTAGTCCCGGTTCCGGTCCCAGTCCATCCCGGTCCAGTCCAGTTCTTTTTTTTTTTTAAAATCTTAATTATATAGCCGTTGGGCAACGGGTTTTGGGCCCCACCAATGGCTCTTTCACCCCATAACTCCCCTTTACACCTCCCTACCCTCCCCCCCCCCCCAAACTTTTTTTAATACCCCAACCTTCTAAAAACTACATTTTCATCCTTTTTTTAAACTATAAATACCCCCAATCTTTCATTCTTTTCACTCACAAAAATATTATCTTCTACTCTCTAATCTCTTATTCTCGTTAAAATTACGAATTTGGTCTTTGGAAATTGGTGCTTCAAAATTCAACTTTCAATTTTCGGCTTTCAGTCATACTAAGTAGACATTTGGTACATTCGTTCCAACTCACTTTTCATTTAGTAATTTATTTGTTTGCATTTAATTATTTATTTTGTGAGTAATTAGTCTCTAGTCTCTACTTATTTAGTTATTTATTTGTTTAAAACCTTGCATCACATTTTCGTATTATTTATAATTTACTCACTTTTTATATTTGAATATGGATTCCGGTAAAAACAATGTTGACAAGGGTAAAACAACCATAGTTGATTCGATCACTAATTTATGAAACTCAAAATCCAAGAAAAATAAAAAAATCGGTAGTACTTCTAAATCTAAAACTAAAAAAACTTCTCAATTAAGAATAAATACGGATGATTATACGCATGTTGATGAAACTGTTTTTAATATTGATTGTAATAGTGGATTAGATCCTTATCATGAACATTTACAAAGAAGGTTTGGTAATTTTGATGAGGAATTACCTGAAGATGATGAACATGACGATGTTAATGATTATATTGATAGTTTCGATAATAATGTTGATGAATATGATGATGATGAAACTCAGCCAGCTACGGCTACTCCCACTCCCAGTCCCTCTTCCCCTCCCGCTCCCTTTCGTTCTCCCGCTCTCGTTCCCCCCATGCATCCTAGGACTAAGGTAGAACGCGCTAAAAAATCAATTGTGTGGCAATTTATGACTCAGAATGAAGATAAAACACATGCTATTTGTAATAAATGTAAATATAGAATGAATGATAAAACTGTGGGAAAACAGGGTGGGACGGGACATTTGAGTAATCATTTAATGTCATGTTGTAAAAATGAATTTTTGCATGCTAAAGTTGTAGCCAAAGCTAAAAAGAATGGTACCACCCTTCCTGAAAATGTAGGAGTAGAGGGCTCTAATATGGTCCAAACACAATTAAATCCTTCTAATGTTTCTGGCTCTAGTATATATACAACGTCATATAGTAGAGAAAAAGATCTTGAAGAATTAGCTAAAATGATTGTTGTTATGGGTTTGCCATTTAGTTTTGCTGAAAATCTCAATTTTATTCATTATATTCAAATTGTGTATAATCCACATTTTAAAGGTTTTACTAGAAATACAATTAAAAAGGTTATCTTTGATTATCAAGCTCAACAT
>JAJOOR010015278.1:0-22693 GCA_036250505.1 Solanum acaule
GAGGGAACTACTAATTGATATCGTTGAAAGGATTGCTTCCTACTCCCTCAAAGATTTAATGAGGGTTAAATTAAGGTATGTATGTATTAATCAATTTTAGCTCTTTATTTTGATTTCCTAACCATTTGATTTGATTTCTCAGTTCCAGGGTCCTCAATCAAGTTGCTAATGAACCTTCTATACATCAAAAGGTAACATTGGTCAACTTTCCTTATCATAGATGGTCGATAGTTCAAGAAGCCATTTCTTTCCTGGAAATATGCAGAGAATCGGGGAATTTAGAAACCTTATATAGAAAAGGCGTGGTAATTTTTAATGTTTTTCGTATGTATTCACGTTTTTATCAATGTATTTTGCCTTTTAAATGTGTTATTTCTTTTGTAGTTTGATTATTTTAACTGTAACAATCCAACTACATTGGGAATGATTAATCAAGCAACAGACGGTGGCCACATTGGTGCATCCTATGTGCTTGCCATAATTTCAACCTTTAATGGCGGTGAATCCATGAGAGAAGGTTTAATGTTCATTGCCAATATGAAAAAAATGGAGCCACTAAAAGTCAAAAGATGTCAACATCATTTGAGAAATATTTTAGGTGGAATGTGGGTGCCAGAACCTCATTTGTTGGGAGGAAGACCCATTTGTTGCACTGTTCATCAATTTGAGCAAATCTGTCGCAGGAATGGTTGGCCCATGGGAAGCGACAATGAAGATGATATTCGTTGTGAATTATGTAGTTGTGATTTAGAACTAGATTATGAAGTTAAATTTCTGCCTTATACCACTGTGTGGTATTAATTAAATTGTCATATGTGGCAACATATGTACATAACTTGCAAATTCATGGTGAAAAAGGTAGCCTTTTTGTGTTTTGTACTGATTTTTGAATTGTTCTTTATAAAATGTTTTATCTAAAAGTATTTGTTTTTTTTCATAGTGTTCTCATTTTGACCATCCTTGAAATGTCATCTGTGGCAACATATTCACGTTCTGTTGGATAAAATGTTGAATTTAAGTATTGACATTTGAAAAGTCAAAATTGCCTCTTCGTCTTCAGAAGTTGCAACTTTTCGCATTCATTACGTTGGGATTATATAAGAAGAACAAAACCTAGGTCCTTTCATTTAATTTCCTCCAAAATGGGAAGGAAGAAGAATAAATCTTCAACAATGACTAGGAGTAAAAAACATTACATTGAATCCCTTCCGAGGGAACTACTAATTGAAATCGTTGAAAGGATTGCTTCATACTCCTTCAAAGATTTAATGAGGGTTAAATTAAGGTATGCATGTATTAATCAATTTTCGCTCTTTAATTTGATTTCCTAACCATTTGATTTGATTTCTCAGTTCCAGGGTCCTCAATCAAGTCGCTAATGAACCTTCTATATATCAAAAGGTAACATTTGTCGACTTTATTGAATATATATGGCCGTGTAAACCTTGGCCAGTTGTTCGAAAATACACTTCTTTCCTGGAAATGTGCAGAGCATCGGGGAATTTAGAAGCCTTATACAGAAAAAGCGTGGTAATTGTTTATGTTCTTCGCATGTATTCACATTTTTATCAATGTATTCTGCCTTTTAAATGTGTTATTTCTTCTGTAGGTTGATTATTTCCACCATAGTGATCCAAATGGATTGGGAATGCTTAATCAAGCAGCAGACGGAGGTGACATTGGTGCATCCTATGTTCTTGCCATAATTTCAATCTTCAAGGGCGGTGAATCCATGAGAGAAGGCTTAATGTTCATTGCCAAAATGAGAAAAACAAAATCACTAAAACTTAGAAGATGTCGACAGATGTTGCGATATATTTTATTTGGAAGGGTGCCAGAACCTCATTTATTGGGAGAAAGACCAATTTGTTGCACTGTTCATCAATTATATCACTTTCATTGTGAATTATGTAGTGATTTAGAAATATATGAAGTAGTTAAATTTTTGTATTAATTAAATTTTCATGTATGGTAACATATATACATTTCTTGCAAACTCATGGGGAAAAAGGTGACCTTTTTGTGTTTTGTACTGATTTTTGAATTTGTTCTTTATAAAATGTTTAATCTAAAAATATTTGACATTTTTCCATTGCTAAATCGCTCAATTTATCGATTAAGCCATCCTTGAAGTGTCATATGTGGCAACATATGCACGTCGACATGTCATATGTGGCAATATATGCATATCATAAAATGGTCTTTTAGGGATTAATGCGGTTCGAATCCTGCCTCTCCCACTTGTTTGTTGTAGACTTCAGAGAAGAGAAAAGAGGGAATTACCAAATCTATAGGCTATGTCAATAGTCATCGCCTTGTCTGACTTCCGTCTTCCATTAGCATTGCCTACTCGTAAGACATATTATACAAAGTAACCAGATCCCCTCTTGTCACCTAATTCAATAAGTAACACTAATATATAGTCATATGACATGTCTAAGTACAAAAGTATGGTCTAATACAACAACCTTCATCAATTCTATCAATTATTTTTACAAATACGATCATCTCACTAGTTCATCATACAATGACCAAGTAACTCCATATGATAGTTTTATAACACCCTTATAAATCATTGTTCCAAGTGTTATAGCATATTTTTATTGCTTAATTATGGTCCAAAGTACTAAAATTTGGTCCAATTTGACATTTTTTCATTCCTAAATAGCTCAATTTATCGATTAAGTCATTGTTGAAGTGTCATCTGTGGCAACATATGCACGTTCTGTTGGAAAAATTGCAACAGACATGTCATATGTGGCAATATATGTATATCATAAAATGGTCTTTGGGGGTTAATTCAATTAAATTGTCACCTAATTCAACATCTAATACTAATATATAGTCATACGACATGTCTAAGTACAAAATTATGGTCTAATACAACAACTTTCATCAATTCTATCAATTATTTTTACAAATACTATCATCCCACTAGTTCATCATACAATGACCAAGTAACTCCATATGATATTTATATAACACCCTTGTAAATCATTGTTCCAAGTGTTATAGCATATTTTTATTGCGTAATTATGGTCCAAAGTACTAAAATTTGATTCAATTTGATATTTTTCCATTGCTAAATCGCTCAATTTATCGATTAAGCCATCCTTGAAGTGTCATATGTGGCAACATATGCACGTCGACATGTCATATGTGGCAACATATGT
The DNA here is from genome assembly GCA_036250505.1 of Solanum acaule. NCBI lineage: Eukaryota > Viridiplantae > Streptophyta > Magnoliopsida > Solanales > Solanaceae > Solanum > Solanum acaule. Next base: position 3,174 of record JAJOOR010015278.1, read on the forward strand.
ATATCATAAAATGGTCTTTTGGGGATTAATTCAATTAAATTGTCACCTAATTCAACATGTAACACTAATATATAGTCCTACAACATGTCTAAGTACAAAATTATGGTATAATACAACACCTTTCATTCAATTCTATCAATTATTTTTATAAATACTATCATCTCACTAGTTCATCATATAATGACCAAGTAACTCTATATGATAGTTATATAACACCCATGTAAATCGTTGTTCCAAGTGTTATAGCATATTTTTATTGCTTAATTATGGTCCAAAGTACTAAAATTTGGTCCAATTTGACATTTTTCCATTGTTAAATCGCTCAATTTATCGATTAACACATCCTTGAAGGGTCATTTGTGGCAACATATGCATGTTCTATTGGAAAATTTGTTGAATTTTCCAGCTGAAATCGCAACAGACATGTCATATGTGGCAACATATGTATATCATAAAATGGTTTTTTTGGGGTTAATTCAATTATATTGTCACCTAATTCAACATGTAATGTAACGGAACATTCTAGAATGCTCCACTAACACACACTCCACTCACTCTCACTCATTATAAAATGGTTAATTAGGGTTCTCTTAATTCACAAAAAAAACTCTCGTTTTTTATTTTCTTTCCTTTATTCTTTCTCCTCTCCTCCTCTCACGCTCAAATTTCCCTGAGAAGATGTTACCACCTTGGACAAATTTAAGTCTCTGCATGCTCTTGTTGTGGGTGATCAACGTAATTATGTTGCTCTCAGTTAATATGATGTCTTCTTCAAGTGTGTTCTCAGTGCATGGGTGATGGACATTGTTTGTTTTTGTCGGATCTTGTCTAATGGAGGGTCGTTTCATCATTTGGTAAGTCTTCATACTTTATATATAACATCCTGTCTAATGTAATAGCGTGTATGGGGTAGCTAACTATGGTTGTTTGTTTTTTTGTAGGTGGTCTTGTGACAGAGTGCATGGGTAGCTCTAATCCACCACCCTTCAAGAAAGAATGGTGATGCCCCACCAGGTTTAATCGCTCAATGTTGACTCCAGATCTTTTTTTGCTGACTGAAGTAGTAGTATAGGGCTAGAGCGTTTCAGATGTTAATTTTGTTATTTTTGTTGGCGTTAATGCCTTGTAAATATGGATATATAGCCTAGCCTAGCCTTGCATGTCACTATATCAACTACCAATGGCATGTTTATGTTTATGTTTAATGTTTCCCAAGTTTATGTGCTTGAATTCCTCTCTAATGAATGAATTTTGTTTGTTTTTGTTACTTTTGATATAATGTCAAATGCAATATTGAATCGAATTTGTAATGATGAAAATGACCCCATGTTGGGTGTGAAAATCTGTTGCAAACACGGAGACTTACTTTCAATGCAAACTTCATGGTCAAAGGACAATCCAGGTCGAAGATTTTGGTCTTGTCCACGCTATCGTGTATGTACATTTCACATCTTAGTCTGGAGACTTCTCTTTATTTTGTTATTTTTTTAATTTAAATTTCTTTGTGGTGTGTATTTTAGGAGAATGCATGCAACTTCTTTAGATGGAGGGATCGTGAAGATGTTGATGTACGATCCAAGTTCGTTATTTTGAGATTGGCGAATAGAATTAAGGAGTTGGAAATTGATGATGAAAGTCATATTAAAAGAAGTAATAAATGGGTGATGAAGGAGAAGAAGAAGACCAAATGTTGTAACAATTGGAAGCTAATCTTCGTGTTGTTTTTTGTGGTTTTTTTTCTATTTTTAAGCATTACCAAGAAGAATACTGTGGAGGATGGAAATTTCTTATGTAGTTGTGTACAACCATTAAAATTATCATAGTTGTGGAAATAAATAAACGTAGTTTTGCACTCCTGTTCCAACATTTTTACTTGTTCTTAACATAACATATGAGTCAAATGTCGTAACAAATGAGTCAAATGTAGCTACAAATGACCCACATGTTGCTACAGATGTCTTATCTATTGCTACAAATGCTATATATCACCCATCTTTAGTAACATGTGACTCAAATGTTGCTACAGATGACCCACATGTTGCTACATATGAGACTACGTTGCTACAGATGTCTTATTTGTTGCTACAAATGAGTCAAATGTTGCTATATATCACCCATCTTTAGTAACATGTGACTCAAATGTTGCTACAGATGACTCATATGTTGCTACATATGAGACATATGTTGCTACAGATGACTTATCTGTTGCTACAAATGAGTCAAATGTTGCTACATATCACCCTTATGTAGCAACGTTTGACCATTTGAGGCATATGTTGCTACAGATGACCCATATGTTGCTACATATGAGACATATATTGCTACAGATGACTTATATGTTGCTACAAATGAGTCAAATGTAACAACATTTGATCAAGTACTTGCTCTCAATATAACATCACATACTATGTACTTGCTCTCAATATAAGATAAAATAACATAAGTGATAAAATAAAACATTGTCTTTAATTACAAACACATTGTCAAGGCTCCAACTCCTAGATACCATCCCAGCAGCCCAAACCCATTGCATTTGACCAACTGCATTGTCACACAACAAGGTTTGGGGAGGTTGAATTGTTGTCCTAATAATCAAATGCTCAATAAATGCAAGTTAATATGACCCACACGAGGCATTGGATTCATTTGTTACCATGGGTTCCAATCGACCTTCAAATTCTCATGGTTCATTGAGGAACTTATCTGGCAAATACTTCATTATTCAACTTTGCTTCAAATTTTGGGAAGCAACTCGAAGACAAGTTGTATGAATGTCAAAAACTTGGCATGTTCCATATCCATCAGCTGGCAGTCATAAACATTCATGCGACACCCTTGTGCAAGATGATCTCAAGAGTCACAAAATGAGTTTTAATCAGGTTCATGACTGTCAAAAGCCTTTTTGCACCAATCCAATCCATGCCTCCAGGATATCTTCATCCCATTCAAACTCATTAATTAACTGTGTAAAGCTTCGCTACCAACTATTGTTGCCTCATCGCTCATTTTGTCATATCTTTGTTTGAAGTTGGAATAGAAATTGAGATCTAGGATCCTATCTATGGAATCATAGTACTCAGGGTATCTCACATGCCTCTCCTGCATGAGGGTAAGGATTTCATCAATATACTGAAATAAAAAATAATATTAAAGAGTAAAAAAGAGTAATCATTGAAAAGATAAAACAAACGAACATTATAAATTGAAAGTACTAGTAGAGAAAAATTACCCAGTCTTCCCACCAAATTTTCATGCTTGTCATGGTCCTAAAATCTTCTCCACTAAAAACATGCATGTTGTATTGTGCACTCAATTCCTTTCCTCTCATCAGTTCTATCAGTTTGTTCTTTTGAAGTATAGGCACACACTTATAAACATTCATATGCTTGAACTCTAACACTTCCTCTCCTACGGCCATTGGCAATTCTCCAAAGATCTTCTTCTTCAAATTTTGTATTGCCTTGATAAAGGATTTTTTCCTCCTCTTGGCCTGTGGAGTATATGGATGCCGAACATTCTTTGATGGAATGACCTTGACCCCTCTCTTGTTTTTAAATTCATTGACAACCTGACTCAATGTTTGAAGATACATGATAGAATCTTCTTCTTGTTTCTTCCTTTTCTCAGAGAGAAAGCCAAAGCATCTTCTACAAGAGGTAGCCCCTTGGTCTTGTCCAGCACCAGCACCAATATCACCACAAACTTCAACACCAGCACCAGCATCAATACCACCACCATTAACCCCATCAAAAACAACTAATTCATTATCAACTCTATCTCTTTTGATGGTTCTTGCTCCAGCCAATTACATATTAACTCTATCCACAACAGGATCAAATAAGGTTTCAACCAACCCTAGAGTAATTAGATATGTCATTTGCAATTCCTTTTCTGTTGGGACAAGTCATGGATGCACAACCTAAAATTATAAAAAATGAGTCATCCGTAGGAATATTTAGGTCAAATATTGCCACAAATATGTCATATGTTGCTATAGATGGGTGATATGTTGACACATATGGGCATCTGTAGCAACATTTGTGTCACATATTGCAACAGATAGATCATTTGTAGCAACATATGAGTCATTTATAGCAACATTTGGGTCACTTGTTGCTACATATTAGTGATATGTTGCAACATATATGGGTGTAATATAATAATAACTTACTGCATCATGAAGAGGGTTGTAAAGATCTGGAGGATTTTTGACAGTTTTTGTTTTTGTTCTCAACCATCTCAATATTCTTGGAGATGAGATCTCTTCTTCTGCACTTACTTGATGCCTCAAATGAGGAATGACTTCAAATACCCAAGCCTATAAAAAGGGAAAACATGTCACAAATCAAATGTTGAATTATTCAATATAATATAAAAAGATTAAGAACATTTATGTTTACCATGAAAACCCATGGAAAGCCAAATAAGTTATTGGTCTTTTGTCCTAAAGGTTTCAACAAGTATTTGACAGTTAATTCAAAGTTGTCATGACCCCAAGGATAGTTGTTGAAAGCCTCAATATCCTGAGATAAATTCACTCATTTAAGGGATATGTTGTTGTTGACATCTTTGGCCAAAAGTACATTAGGTACAAACCAAAGTAAGAACAATGACTCCTTGTGCTTCTTTGATGTATCCTCGTCATTCAACAAATATATTAAATTGGGATTTTTGAAGCTTGTGCCAACAAGGGACACCAAGTCCTGCTCCTCAGTTGACTATCTTGTTTCTTCTTTTTCTCCTTTCTTTCGTCTCTGTGGTTCTTTTTCGACAATGAATTCAAGGATTGGTTCAGAAGGAGGATGGCATTTTAACCCTGAAATTATGGCAAACTCTCTTCTGTCAAAGAAGAGTGGCATGCCACAATAATTAATCAAAACCTCATCATTCTTTTCAGGATTCTAAAAAATGAACCTTCTTTTCAGAAGTTCATAGACCATGGTCATTTGAAAACGTGCATTATTTTTCTCTGGCAAATCAAGAAAATGACCAAAACAACTATTCCTAAAAAAATCTTCCAAACTGTTCTTCTTGAGAATGATCCTAAATGTGTCAAAAGGTTTTCCCATGGCTGAACTCATAATGTTATCACCAGTAGCACTAGGCTGCAAATGCACATGGAAAGTGTGTGCATTGATAGTTTTGATCCCATCATCATCCTCAACTTCATTTTTTTCTTGTTCTTCTTCCTCAACTTCATTTTGTTTTTCTTTGTCTTCCTCAACTTCATTTATTTTTTCTTCTTCTTCCTCAACTACTTCTTTATTTTTTCCTTCTTCTTCCTCAACTTCTTTTTTATTTCCCTCTTCTTCCTCATCTTCTTTTTTTCCTTCTTTTTCATCAACTTCTTCTGCTCTTTCTCCATCATCATCAACTTCATTTTTTTCTTTTTCTCTTTCTTCATATTCTTTTTGAGAAAATTTTGGTTCTCCTTGAGAAGAAGAAGTTGCTTCAGATGCAAGGTCTTCTAAAAGAGTGGTAGTCGAATTTTCATTCTTCTTCCTACAAGTTTTAGTCCAGGCCTCTTCTGGATCTTTGCGTCAGTTGTTTCATTTGTTAATACAATCTTTATTTTGACATGAGGCATTATATTTGTATCTGCAACCACAAAATCAAATATTTCTTAACAAAAATAACAACAACCAAACACAAACACAACACAAACAACAAAACATCACCCAAATACGATTCAATACCACAAATAAAGCAACCAACAAATCATAAAACCCTAAACCCTATCCAATCAACTACAAATTAAAGCTTTTTGAAATTTCAAAAGGAATAACAACCAACCAAACCAAACCAAACCAAACATCTTTACAAACAAATAAGAGATAAACCACTAAAAACATACTGATTTACTACCAGTAAAAGTATTTCTAAACCCTAATTAAATTATACATGAGAATATCGACGATAAATTAAGAATGAAGAGGGCATCGATGACTTCTTGTAGAAAATATCACAACAGATTACACTTATGTGGTAGAAAATATCGCAACAACAGATGGATGGATCTATGAAGAAGAAAGAATAATGGAGAAAATAAGAGCTCTAACAGATGAAAGGAAGAAGGAAGAAGGAATAGGAAACAAAACAAAAATCGGGAATATGAATCGTTCTTTTATAGAGGAGAGGGAAAAAAGGACAATTGTTCTGCCTTTTGATTTTTTTAAAAAAAATTTGACAGTATAATGTTGCAACATATGACAATTCAAAGGGACATATGTTGCCACATATAACCTTCATGTTGGGGCCCATGCAGATAATTATGTGGTTTGTTTACCACAAATGTTACATATGTTGCCACATATGACCTTCCTGTTGGGGCACATGCAGATAACTGTGTGTTTTTTTACCACAAATGTTACATATGTTGTTGCCACATATGAACTTTCTGTTGGGGCCCATGCAGATAATTATGTGTTTTTCTTTACCACAAATGTTACAGATGTTGCCACATAAGACCTTTCTGTTGGGGCCCATGCAAATACTTATGTGGTTTTTTTTAACACAAATGTTAAGTATGTTGCCACATATCACCTTCCTGTTGGGGCACATGCAGATAATTAGATGGTCTTTTTTACCAGAAATGTTACATATGTTGCCGCATTTCATCTTCCTGTTGGGGCACATGCAGATAATTATGTGGGTTTTTTTTTACCACAAATGCTACATATGTTGCCACATATGACCTTCATGTTAGGGCCCATGCAGATAATTATGTGTTTTTTTTACCACAAATGTTACATATGATGCCACATATGACCTTTCTATTGGGCCCATGCAGATAATTATGTGGGTTTTTTTAACACAAATGTTACAAATGTTGCCACATATCACCTTCCTATTGGGGAACATGCAGATAATTATATGGACTTTTTTAACATAAATGTTACATGTTGCCACAGATGACCTTCTTGTTGGGGCACATTGATGCTTATCGTGACCAGCACTAACCTACAGTTCGAGTGTCTACGATCGTCGATAGTATAGTAACCCAACTAAAGGTTGGGGTCGTGTCCCATGGGAGTGGTTTTGAGAAATTATTAAAAAATAAAATTTAGTTCTAACTAGTCGTAGCTAAAGATATTAACGATTAAAAACATAGTAAATTAAAAGGGGGTGACACAAAAGTATCAAATATTAATTTGAGGGTTTTGTCACAATTAGTAAAAACAACAAAAATAACAAGAAAATCAAGTAAGGGTAAGAATTCTTGCGGTGTGAACGCAATACAAGTTGAGATAAGAAGTTGGATACATACTTTTGAAAGGAAATTTGTAAGATAATAGTGACTAGGCTAAGCTTTAAATGGAAATAAGTTCCCTCTCGGGCAACTTACCCCATTTCAAATGTGTTCCTCTCGGACACCCATTTGCCGCATGAAGACCAGCCTACGCCTTACCCCACTCGCTCTCTCGAGCTGAGTGTTAGGATATGGGGCTAGGGCTCACCCTCTCGGGCAGAACCTCATGTCGACCCACTCCTTAGGCAATCAGTTTAGTGGTCTTGGTTTCACGACCTCCCTCTCGGGCAAGCCGAAAACACATGGGTGGCTTTGTATTTGCAACTACAAACCCTTTAGGTTAAACCACAACCACTAGGAGAAATCACCATTAAACAACATCTAGCCTATCAACAAGCAAGACCCAACAATAATATCAACACATATTTGCTAAATCACACCCAAGAATGGGGGTTTTGAGCCACACATCAAGAAATTTCAAAATACACCTAAAATGATAATGAAATTAAATGGGTATAAGAAATTAAAACTTGATTTAAGCAAAGGAAGAAGAATGGAGAAGACCCACTTCCAACTTGAGGAAGATGAAACCCTTCTTTCTTCAAGTATCCCAAAAATCCTCTCCAAACCTGAGAGAAAATATCCTCAAAGTACATTCTATTTTGGAAATTAAAATAAATGTTCGACTCCTTAACATTAATAACAAATTTAGTATTTATAGACTTCAGAAAATAGCGCTGGCGGATCTTTTGGCGAAGTTAGTTGATAACGCCGAATGACTCAGCGATTCGCCCTTCTTCTATTTCATCGTCGTTTCATGCTTGCCTTCAACACTTCACGTTCTGGACCATTGGGCGGTATAGTACTGCTTCGCGGAAATATTAGGCGAAGCGCCAACTGCTCCTTTCATCGCTTTTTTTATCCTTCTCCTTCAGGGCTTCGCGTACTGGAACAAAGGGCGGAATGAATCCCTTCGGCGAATCGCCAAGTGTGCTTGGCGATGCTCAGGCTTCAGCATCTTCGTTTTTTTCAGCCTTTTTGTTCCTTTTTGCGCCTAAGTGTCCATGTTTCCACTAAAACATCAAATACCTTAAACTTAAAGTGTTTTCATCAGATATTTAGACAAAATAAGCATTCAAGGACACTATTCTTATCAAAATAAAGCCCTAAATAAGTCCAATTTGTGGACCCATCAACACCCCCAACTTAAACTTTTGCTTGTCCTCAAGCAAACTCAAGCTCAGCCATTCAAAAAGGGTGTCTTAAATAGTGCTACACAAGACTCAATCATGAACATACACAACAAGACTCAATTACTTATGCAAGGATCAATTGTGCACTCAAAGATTCAGGTTGTGACACACCATCACCAAAGATTTTCATGCTAGCAATACTTGCTACTTGTGCAAGTTCAAGATCAACAAAAAGTATATAAATGCCCTCACATGAAGAATGATTCCATATTCACACACAGAGGTTAATCAATTCAAGATCAGAAATCAGATGCAACGCTCACACTCATAAAGAGGAACATAATGCATATTTTCACCCATAGGTTTGCCCTTATTTTCCAATCGACTTTTGATTCGGCTTACTCAAGATCAAAAAGGTCTTTCTAAGGCTTGTAATGGGGCTGAGTGCAAAGGTATGGTCATTTAGGCTTATTGACTTTTTCATCCTCGTGAGGTGTGGTGTTTTCAAGGCATTCCCTTCTTTTCCTTTATCAATTCTTTTTATAGTGCTTCTAAGTCACCTTTTTATTCACCTTCATGGATTGCATGGAAACCCGATTTCATTCTTACTTTATTTCACAATTATTATTTTTTTGGAAGGGGTTTCCACTTATGCAATACCATGGGTTAGGAGAGGACTTTTTCTTGCACTTCTTGACTTCTCCTTTTTATTTTCATCGCACCCCCAACTTTGGCCTAAGTTGGCTATTCACTAAATCTCAAATTAAGAGGATTATAGGTAGTAGGTCAAGTAAGGTCTAGGGTTCATCAAGGTTCTTCCAAAGAAAGGTAGGGCTCAAAGGGTGTTCAAAAGAGTTCACACACTAACGGGTAGGCCACAAAAGAGGTATATGTCAAATTTGGCTCACACTCTTTAAAGTTGCCTAAGATCATTTCAAGAGGACACATTTCTAAATCAATTAGACTAACAGGGTAAATTCTAGGTTTATTCAGGCATGGTTCAAAGTAAGCTAATCACACAAGGCATCGACATTTAAGTCAAACAAGACTACACACTTTCACTAGTGTGCAACTGTCATTACAAGAGAATCAATTCGATAAATGGCTAATCACAATGAGATGCAAAGAATTCACATATTGTCTATGCAACTTCACTTGGCCTTATCTTCGCCGTACATTAATGTTCGTTCAATTGAAAGCACTATTCAAGTTATCGGTATTGATCGAAACCGAGATTTATTTTTTTGCAAAAGAACAGCCACATTCACTTCACGAGGGGTGGCAAAAATGTGCGAAAAATTCAAAAAAATTTGGAAGGGTCAAAATCATTTTTCAATTAAATGTAAACGGAGCCACAAGTTCAAACGTCTTTAGAAAAATAGTAATTAACATAATTATAAAAACACAACCCAAATATACACCAAAACACAAATATCCACTAGCACACAAAAGGTGGGCCTCACCCCACCACAAATAAAAGCAATTTGTCCTCAAATGCAAGTAATAAGAATCCAAAAATAGATGTAAGCAAGATAAAGATGAAGATAGAGAAAGGTCCTGGCTACGTAGTCTCTCTATCTGCTGGGGCATCAGTATCCAGAGTGACCACCAGAAGGACTAGCTCCACTGGATCCCGCAGCAGAAGACTTTGCTAAAGAAGCTTGCATATCAGCATTTATCATGATTTCTTCAGTCTCCGCTGTGTCATCTGTTGTAGCTTCCTCAAATATCTCTTCGTCAGTTTCTACCTCTGGTTCAGGATCAGCTATATGCTCCATTCCATCTTCATGTCCTGCGACAGTCTGAGGCATTTCGGGCACATCTGTAACTTTCATTGTTCCAAAGATCATGGATATATTAGTAGACTTTAGGTAGTCCACATCTTTCTTTAGCTCTGCAATGGTGGCCTTTAAGGCTGTTACTTCCTCTGTGGCTCCTTGATCTTGCTCACACATTAATGTTCTGTCCTCTAGATCATCAATAGTAGTACTCAGTGGTCTCACAGCATTGTCGAGGGTAACCTGAATCATGCCTGGAATGGAACTTTCTATGTTGGCAGTTCAACAATTAGCAGTTTGGGCAAGTTGTCCCATTCGGATCAAGGATGCTTGAGTGATCGGTTCACGGGAGGCAACAACAGTTGGAGGCCCAGGGGCCGGAGTAGGCAAAGATGCCTCTACAGGGATAGATCTAGTGGCCACTACTTCCTTCTGTTTCTTTTCTGCCTGGTCCTTAAGATATTCAGCTTTGATCTTTTGGATACTGGTGGAGGTGGTGGCAACCAATTCCACATCCTTCTTTGCATCGCCAGGCACCCGAGCTCTTTTGCATAATTCAGTGAATAATACCAGGAAAGGGAGAGATATATGTCCCTGCTTTGCATGCATATGGATTTCAGAGGAAATAATTTTCATGAGATTTATCCTGGTTTTCTCCATGATGCATCCAAGACAAGCTGCCTTAACAGACGAAGAATTGATTCATTCTGTGATGGCATAACTGTGCTGCTGATGAACCCGAACCAGTATCGTGTAGCTATGTTCATATTTTTCTTCTCAATTGTAACTCCTTCTACTAACCATGTCGGAGCATTATCATATGAGATTAGCGGAGCTAACCACTTTTTCATTATATCTAGCTTATGTGTCCTGATCAAGTGCTAGCAGTGGTCATTAATCTTATCGGACATTGCCAAAGCTATGTTGATAGTCTCACTGTCACAGGCTACCTTTCTTCCTCTGACAACCACGTGGTTAACTGTTTTAAAATATGAGACTAGCCTTTTCCATTGAGGTACTAATGCACTGTATGCATCGTAGAACTCTCTAACCCAGCTTGGTATGTAAGAGCCACGATGTTTTATGAAGATTTGGAATTTGTGGTATTTCAGGCACTCCATCACTTCTGGATACCTATCAATAACCCCATTAATGGAAAGTCGTTTCTCCTCAATGATTGTTCTCAGACCATCCGCCTTTGATCTATTCATTGACCCATGTTTGGGACCTTGTACTGGATGTGCCAGCACTAATGCTTGCCCTAGAGCTGGGGGAGTTGGAGTTCTGGATTGACTATCTCTGATCCGATATGGATCATGTATCATTTTGGATCGTAGCTCAGCCCTCCTTGCCTCTGTATAGTAATCTCCGTCAGATTGTGCACTCTCACTATTATATGAGGGTGGCTTGGTGGTGTAGAAGCATGTGCTGTCAGAGCTTGCATCGGATAATTTGAAGGCTTTGCCCTTCCCCTTGCTTTTTGACGTTATGGTAGCTTTGCCCCTGGGTGAAGGTGTATTTTCTATGATCACGATTCCTTTATCCCTCCCTCTAGTCAGTTGTTTGTCCATATCTGCAAAACGTTAGAGAGAATAGTAAGTAATTACATTTTAGTTCAAAATTTAAGATAGACTCGCCGATCTAATCAGCGAATTGCCAAACATCTTTGGAGATCATAAATATGTCCGCCGAAAGTTACAGAGCTTACAACACTTAAGATAAGAATTTAAAGGCTATTTAGGTCTAGTAGGCGAACCGTTGAGTGATTCGGCAAGCTCAACTCAGCTCGCCGACTAACTTATCGTGCCTAAGATTCAACTCACTTTTCAAAATCGATCGCACAAACCTCAAAAGCAAGATTAAACTATGCATTAATGAAATTCATCCCAGACCCATAGCACCCAATTGTGGTCAACACCTATTATGCATAGTTCACAACATTTAGTTCCAAGGTATGCAGAGTGAAAAAGAAATTTGCATAGTAACAACAAATAGGCCCCAATTTACCAATCAGAAGCAGGCATTCGAAAATTTCTACTCATATCAGAGAGATCTAACACACATTAATGGACACCTAGATTGCAAATGAGGTTGAACTCTTCAAAAGCGAACGGGAGTTTTTTAGAAGCTAACCTTTTTTGCTGAGTAAACGAAATTGTAATGCTAAGCGGCAACGAAAATCCGATTTCCAAGCACTAATTCATGACTAAAGTACTAATTTAAGGTGAGAAAATGTAAATTACTACCTTGGTGCGAAGTTTTGGAGTTTGAGAGTGAGAAAGAATGAATAAGTGTGACTGTTGGCAATATATGATGTTCAATTTGTGTCTATTTGGCGACGTTAGTCGCACTCGCCAACCTACTCAGCGATTCGCTGAGTGGTCATCTATCCCTCCATTTCTGTAAAGCATCAGTTTCTTGGGGATCAAATTGGCGGATTGAGTCGAATTCGCCGGATAGGTTGGCGATACGCCAACTACTTTTCGATGTCGCCGAGTTTTACAGGTTGTGTATAGCACTTGCATTGAGCCAAACGGCAAATCCAGTCGGGGTTGCCGACCTACTTGGGCGTTTGCGAAATAGACTTCTGCTCCCCACTCTTCACTTTTCTGCAATTCCTTCACTTTAACCTACAGCATCAATGCACCATTATTCCTAAAAGCAAAAACCTAATCATTTATCACCTTGGGTTGCCTCCCAAGAAGCACCTTATTTACCGTCGTGGCATGACTCAAGTCATTTCTCAAGTTTCATTGTTGGGGTTGGCCATGTCCTCATTAGGCCACCCCCTGTTTCTCTGCGAACGGAGTTGAGGCAACGCATGACTCATCAGATCCTCGAGCAGTTGGACAGCTTTAGAATGAGATCAAATAGTTCATTTCATTCCTTCGATGTCTTCTTTCAATCCTTCCAGCTCTTTGTCTTGCTCGATCACCTTACGGAGAATTGTTGAGAGCATTCCCTCGATGCGTTTGATCTCCTTGTTCTCAATGTTTCTTCTATTATGAGGGGGAATGTATTTATCCTTCCTTTTGCAATGAGCTTCGACCTTCACTATATTTCTTTTTAACTCATCCATTTGAGTCATTAGTACGGTTATCATGAAATCCTTTTCAACCTCTTGGCTCATTTTAGCCATATTGTCAAGAAGTTGGACTGTTATTGTATATGGTTGCTTTAAAGTCCCGCCAGGAAGGAGTTAGTCAACCAACATCTTGTTTCTGGGGCCAAGACTTCGGTAGAAGCAATCAAGATGGATCGCACCAGGAATTCGATTAGTGGGGCATTGAGTTAGCAGTTCATTGAATCTTGCACATGTCTCATGGATCCACTCATCTTCCAATTGCTTGAAGGTTAGGATACGATCCCAATACATCATTACCTCTAATGGAGGAAACTCCATTAGCTGTCGAATATTTCTCGCGTTCCCTTGTTTAGATTCTGACAAATCACAAAACAAAACTAAGAATTAAGTTAGTGAACTACAACTACGAAAAACAAAAAATTTACTAATCTAAAAATTCCCAAATAACACCACTCCCCGGCAGCGGCGCCATTTTGATGCTTATCGTGACGAACGACACTAACCTACGTTCGAGTGTCTATGATCGTCGATAGTATAGTAACCCAACTAAAGGTTGGGGTCGTGTCCCAAGGGAGTGATTTTGAGAATTTATAGACAAATAAAATTTAGTTCTAACTAGTCGTAGCTAAAGATATTAACGATTAAAAACATAGTAAATTAAAAGGGGTGACACAACAGTGTCAAATATCAATTTGGGGGTTTCGTCACAATTAGTAAAAACAACAAAAATAACAAGAAAATCAAGTATGGGTAAGAATTCTTGGGGTGTGACCGCAATACAAGTTGGGATAAGTAGTTGGGTACATGCTTTTGAAAGGAAATTTGTAAGATAATAGTGACTAGGCTAAGCTTTAAATGGAAATAAGTTCCCTCTCGGGCAACTTACCCCGTTTCAAATGCGTTCCTCTCGGACACCCACTTGCCGCATAAAGACCAGCCTACGCCTTACCCCACTGACTCTCTCGAGCTGAATGTTAGGATATGGGACTAGGGCTCACCCTCTCGGGCTGAACCTCATGTCGACCCACTCCTTAGGCCATCAGTCTAGTAGTATTGGTTTTGCGACCTCCCTCTCGGGCAAGCCGAAAACGCATGGGTGGCTTTGTATTTGCAACTACAAACCCTTTAGGTTAAACCACAACCACTAGGTGAAATCATCATTAAATTACATCTAGCCTATCAGCAAGCAAGACCCAACAATAATATCAACACATATTTGTTAAATCACACCCCAAGAATGGGGGGTTTTAGCCACACATCAAGAAATAACAAAATACACCTAAAATGATAATGAAATCAAATGGGTATAATAAATTAAACCTTGATTTAAGCAAAGGAAGAAGAATGGAGAAGACCCACTTCCAACTTGGGGAAGATGAAGTCCTTCTTTCTTCAAGTCTCCTAAAAACCCTCTCCAAACTTGAGAGAAAATATCCTAAAAGTACTATTGTATTCTGGAAATTAAAATAATGTTTGACTCCTTAAAATTAATAAATAAGTTTAGTATTTATAGACTTCAGAAAATAGCGATGACAGATCTTTCGGCGAAGTTAGTCGATAACGCCGAATGACTCAGCGATTCGCCCTTCTTCTTCTTCTGTTTCATCGCCGTTTCATGCTTGCCTTCAACACTTCACGTTCTGGACCATTGGGCAGTAAAGTACTACTTCGCGGAAATATTAGGCGAAGCGCTGACTGCTCCTTTTATCGCCTTTTTTATCCTTCTCCTTTAGGGCTTCGTATACTGGAACAAAGGGCTGAATGAATCCCTTCGACAAATCGCCAAGTGTGCTTGGCGATGCTCAGGCTTCAGCATCTTCGTTCTTTTCAGCATTTTTGTTCCTTTTTGCGCCTAAGTGTCCATTCTTCCACTAAAACTTCAAATACCTGAAACTTAAGAGTTTTCATCAAATATTTAGACAAAATAAGCATTCGATGACACTATTCTTATCAAAATAAATCCCTAAACGAGTCCAATTTGTGGACTCATCACATATGCAGATAATTATGTGGTTTTTTTAACACAAATGTTACATATGTTGCCTCATATGACCTTCCTGTTGGGGCACATGCAGATAATTTTGTGGTTTTTTTACCACAAATGTTACATATTAATATTAATATTATCAGCAAAAATGAACACTTCACCAATTGTTTTTTACAACATATCAACAAAAAGGTAATTCACAATGGTATACATAACCATCAAAACTATATCTAATCAATGGTGGTAACCACAACATTTTCATCTATGAACTTTGCTTTTTTAGGTCTAGGATTCTGTGAGTCTTCATTGTTACTAACATAGCCACTCCGAGCCTTTAAAATCCCATAATTTCATAGGAGTGAAGCATATCTCAAGCGAAGGGATTGAGAAATAATTCCATCAGATGGTATTTGTAGTCCATCACTCAAAAACTCAGCGTATGCAGCAACAAAAACTCCACAATCACGGCATGGTATATCATCAATTAGAAAATATAATAAACCTAATATTAACATCACATTTCGATAGTGGTAAGACTAAAAAATAATGTGATACTACTTACAGACTATTGCTTGCTTGTTGGGAAATACCAGTAACATATATGACTTCTAATGGGTGAGATTTGTTCTTTCCCTGGTAAGATTCAAGAACTGACCAGTTGGTTCGGTCTTTTTGCTCAAAAAATCCATTGGATTTAAGGTACTTTGGCAACATAGTAGACAACTTTTGAATCTCGGCGCATAATTTTCTGTTAGTCCTAGATGAGGATATCGAATCATACACCTTTATACGCAGTTCCTTCAATACAACGACTGCCAAGACCTGAAACTCCCCATTACAATTTACAGGGACATAAACCTCATCTGGGAGGTGCCAACGCAGTCCAGCAGGTATACCAAACCCTTTGTTAGTGCCAACGATTTTATTCTTATATTCAGGAATAGCACTGACATTGTCAATGTATGTTTTGAAAAAACAATTAGCAGTGGTATATCGATATTTAGAATGACTCTGTTGCTTTGACTTCTTCCGCAAATAGTATAAAATGACATCCACATACTGCACTGATGCATTAGCAAGTGCATTTATGTATCAATTTATTTGTACTTATTCATGTCTTAATCAAAAGATAAAAATGGGCATGGATTTACCTCATCAGTCGAACACTTATTGGGTTGAGACATTACGTAGAACCAGTCATTCTTCTTTGGAAATGCAACTACAAAATCAAGTTGTTTGAACTCAAGATCCGAGCAATTGGTTAAGTAGTGATCGTCCTTGTCTCTTCTACAATTGTGTAATCATTATAAATAATTATTTAGTGGACAACAAGAAGAAATACTAATAATAGTTGAATGACTTTACTTTTTTGCATGATGCTTGTAAAGACCCTCGTTTATCCATTGCAAGAAGGATGACATTAGTTTAGTTGGACCCTCGCCGTCAATGTTAAAACCTTCAAATGGATATTGTTGCTTCATATCACAACTGACGACTTCGACTTTCTTCTCTTTCGCTTTCTTTTTCACTTTCTCCTTCTCCTTCTTCTTCTCTTGCTCCTTCTCCTCCTTCTCCTTCTCCTTCTCCTTCTCCTTGCCTTTTGGGTTTTGAGTGTGATACTGGAGCAATAGTCATTGATTTTTTTCTTTCACTAATTATAGATAGTGATTGGGAAATAGATTTTTTCAACCTCCTACACTTCAAAGGCTGTGAAATCTTCTTGGATGTATAGACATCAATATTATAAGTAATTTCCTTAAAAATATCAGTGAGTTCTTTAACATGACTAATAAAACAATCATGTTGCTGCTCACATTCTTTGCATAGACAAAAAGAGCATTTGATATTAGAAGAAGAAGCAACACTAATAATAGATTGAGTTGTTGTCATGGATGAAGCTTCTTGTATCATTTTATCTACAAGGTAAATAAAAAAGGTTGAGAGTTTACAATTGATTATAAAATAATAATGGGTAGCAATTTATACTTATGTTGACTCAGATGGATATTATATTGCCACATATGTACCTTTTGTTGCCACGAATGAATTTTTTGTGGCCACAGATGAATCTTTATGTGCCACAGATTAATCTTCTATTACTACAAATGACCATTTTTTTGCCCTAACACATAGGTGATATGTTTCAACATATGACAACTCTGTTGGAATATATACCAACATATCACTAAAATGTAGCAACATACGACACATCTTTCAATAAATGAAATATATGTTGGACAACTAAACAAGACTATATTTCTAAAATCATATGAACAAAATGGTCACAAAAAGAACAACAAAAGCAACAAAAAATGAATTTTCACTAAATGTTAACAATACATATACATTTCCTCAAAATTAGGGCTTTTTTGGGTTTGTTGATTTTCAAAAACAATAAATAATGGGAAAAAGGACGAATTTATCCCCGAACTTTGATAAATGGTACGTCTATGCCCTCTGTTATACTTTGCATCCACATAAGACCCTACCGTCCAATTATCGATACACACATGCCCTTCTCACTAACGGCCCTCTCATTTTGTACACGTATCCTAATCAACTACCCGTTTGACCATTCTTTTTAACCCATAAACTAACAACCCGCCCCATAAACCCAATACCCACTTGATTCCCTCTAAAATATCTAAGTCAATTAAAAGACCCAAATCTTCCAGGTCCCGTTCCTATCTCACAAAACCCTAGCCACCGCGTCGATTTCATAGTTTTCAGGGTCGATTCATTGCGGGTTTGTCGATTCATCGCGTGTTCGTGAATTCATCGTGTGTTCGTCAAAGGTACCCAAATATCCTAAGTCACTTTTGTATCTCTAATATATTGTTTTCTATTTTCGATTTGCATTCATAGGTAGTAAAGAAATGTGTAGTTGCATAGTGCTTTTTAGTTGTTTCTTTAGTTATTCTGTAAAATGTGCTTTTTATAGTGAAAATGAAGTTCACTTTCTAGGGTTTCACTTATCCGAAAAATGAAGTTCGTTTCTAGGGTTTCACTTAGAGTATTTTTATGCTGTTTGTTAGGCTTTTGTGCAACTTTTTGTTAAAGAATTTTTTTTTTTGTTTGTATTTAGATTTATTGGTTTGGTAAAGTCATTTTTTGTTCCTTTAGTTTTAGATTCCCCTGACTTTATTCCTTTACTTTGTCTTCATGCCTACTTTATTCCATTACTTTGTCTTCATGCCTTTATGTAGTAGGTCCATAAGAAATAATACTTGTTTAATTGTTAATTGTGGACCACTTGTTTAATTGTTAATTACTAACTGTGGACCACTTGTTTAATTGTTAATTACTAACTAATTCCTAATGTGACTGACTTACTATCTAATGTGATTTACTAACTTACTATGTTAATGTGATTTACTATCTTATGCTTACACTTGTGACTGACTTACTTAACTGACTTATACTAACTGACTTACACTTGTGACTGACTTACTTAACTGACTTATACTAATGATTAATTAACTTACTTAATGTGACTTACTATGTTAATGCCTTATGCACTTACTTAACTGACTTATACTAATGACTAATTAACTTACTTAATGTGACTACTAAACTATGTCAATGCCTTATGCTTACACTTGTGACTGACTTACTTAACTGACTTATACTAATGTGACTGACTTATACTAATGACTAATTAACTTACTTAATGTGACTACTAAACTATGTCAATGCCTTATGCTTACACTTGTGACTGACTTACTTAACTGACTTATACTAATGTGACTGACTTATACTAATGACTAATTAACTTACTTAATGTGACTACTAAACTATGTCAATGCCTTATGCTTACACTTGTGACTGACTTACTTAACTGACTTATACTAATGTGACTGACTTATACTAATGACTAATTAACTTACTTAATGTGACTACTAAACTATGTCAATGCCTTATGCTTACACTTGTGACTGACTTACTTAACTGACTTATACTAATGTGACTGACTTATACTAATGACTAATTAACTTACTTAATGTGACTACTAAACTATGTCAATGCCTTATGCTTACACTTGTGACTGACTTACTTAACTGACTTATACTAATGTGACTGACTTATACTAATGACTAATTAACTTACTTAATGTGACTACTAAACTATGTCAATGCCTTATGCTTACACTTGTGACTGACTTACTTAACTGACTTATACTAATGTGACTGACTTATACTAATGACTAATTAACTTACTTAATGTGACT
>JAJOOR010015279.1:0-19625 GCA_036250505.1 Solanum acaule
TACTTTTTTGGTAATTTTAAAATGATATGTGTTATTTTTTCTGTCCCAATATATGTGAGCCTGATAGAATTCTGAGAGTCAACCTATTTTATTATATAACTTTTAAATATTTTAAATTGGTAATTATTGTAATTTTTAATGCTTTTTATGTCATTTGTAAATGATATATGTTGCTTCCTTGATTGGGACTTTTTCATTTGTGATATATATATATATATTATTTTTTTCACTGGGTTGTTGTTGTTGTTGTATATATATATTATTTTAAAAGGGAGTTTATGCCCAAGTATAATATATAATATTCAAGAATGAGACTTTTGAAAGGGAGTTTATGTTCAAGATTGAGACTTTTAAAAGGGAGTTTATGCCCAAGTATAATATATAATATTCAAGATTGAGACTTTTCCCAATCTGGAATATTATATATTATACTTGGGCATAAACTCCCTTTTATTATATATTTTTCCAATTTTGAATATTATAGATTATACTTAGGCATAAACTCCCTTTTATTATATAGTAGAATATATATATTTCTCTTCACATGGATCCGGGTTAACCCATATGGGTGACGTGATTCAATTTCCTTTCTTTTCTACTTTACTTATTAGAAGAGTGGGTAAGCTCCTCAGTATCAAAATGTATGCTTGATGTCTCTTAAATTATTTTTGAGGGTATTGAAGTCTTCTTATAATATAATCTATTTGTTATTTTTGTATAACTTAACATGAGTGTGTCCTACTTTTTTACTCTCTATTTTGTTTTCTTCTTTTTTATTACTTAAATTGTTCCATGCAAAATATTAAATATAACAAACTTTATTACCTTTTTAACACTCTTAAAAAGAAATTATATAAAAGATTTAGTTGAATCTTATCACTTCATTTGTGCTACATAAATACTAGTTCAAAACAAGTGAATTGTTCAAAGTTCAAAATAAATCTTTGAATTTTTCTTTTTCATTTTTTGACCTTCATTTACATTTTTAGATAGTAAGTTCAAGATAGTTAATTGCTCATATTTATAATTTTACTTTGAATGATTTATATTTTCAAAATGTATAACAATAACTAAAAGGGTAAAACTGAAAAATGACGTTTAATTTATGTCCTAAACATTTTAAAAAATAGATATTCATTACCTCACAAATTCACTTAATATAGAGTAAAGAGAGTAACATCGATCGGCCCGTGCTTGCACGGGCACCTTGTGTCTAGTCATATACTATCAAAAGTATAATTAATATGTTCTGGAATCATTCATGGTTAATCCATGCTGCATCGAGTTCAAATTCTTGAATTTTCTTCTGTCTTTTGAGGTATCAATTATAAGGAGTAAATCCATCATATGGGTGCATTGTCACGATCCAGACCGTCGTGATTGGCATCCACACTAACCCTCCGGTGGGAGAACCACAACTACAATCCAAACCAAGCAACTAAATCAAAATTAACTAAAACATTTAACTTACGGAAGCAAGTTAAATAGCTAAAGACTGAAGTTCCCATAATCTTCCAAAAGATCTAATAGCTAAACAATGCGGAAAATACACTTAGAACATGAAAGTCAATGTATCAAAACATCTAAAGTTCAACAAGTCTAAACAAGAAGGGTTACAACCCCAAACTAATGAACTAATAACTATCTAGAAAATCTACGTCCGAAATGTGGACGTAGACAGAAAGAGAACTCATGGCAGTCTGGAAGAACTGGCTCACCCTTGAATTCGAATGACGATCACTGATCTTCTAATCCAGGTCTGTCAATAGCCGCTTGAAGATGCCTTGTACTCAACAAAAAAAGAGCAAGTGCAATATCAGTACACAACCACAGTGTACTGGTAGGATCACGCTGCTATCCCACTAAGTGCAACATACATAAGCCAAAACAACAATATAATCATATGCATATATCGAACATATACAAGATTATCAACATTTACGAACAAGATACAATTTTACATTTCTCAAGATACACAATTATATCAAATCATTGGTTCTCTCATGGAACCCAAACCCAAATAGTTAGCATATCGAAACATGGTACCCAATCCAATGATTATGCCGGAACGTGGCAACCGATCCCATAATTATGTCGAAACGTGGCAACCGATCCAAGTTAGTGTGTCGGAACGCAACACTCGATCCATTCAACAAGCCACAATCACAATCACAAAGTACATTCTCATAATCATACAATCAAATCATGATGAATGATTCATGACATTCATCATTCATATATCCTCATTTACAATTAATGTGATTAATAATGCAATATTCGTATACATACATGTATCATAATGAAGCAAGAACGAATATACATCACACAATCATAGAATCACAACTATCACCTACCTCGAAACAAGCTTGAAACCTTAAGAAACTTGATCCTTCCCTTCCGAATTCGTTCCGCTTGTTCTTGGTCTACAAACAATCAATATAATACGGGAATCAATAAACAATCACTAAATTACCCGGATTACTAGCAATCCTAGATCATACCCATGATCCCAATCTCCCAATTTAGGGCTTTTCCCATTATAATTCTCATATCAAATCTTTTCCCCATCGATAATTACCCATTAGATTATGTTCTACGGATTGAAAAATGGATTCGGGGAGTTAAAATCTTACCTTTAGCCTCAAGAATGGTGAAAAACTGTCAAGAAAAGCCCTGGGTTCGTTCCTTAGCTCTCAAGTTTGAAAATTGCAGAATAAAACGTTTTTGAGGTTTATTTACGACTTTAAGTCACATCTGCCCGCCATATCGGTCCTCATCCCGCTATAGCGGCCCCGCCCTGGCGACAGAAATCACCGCCAAAGCGGCTTGCACGAAACAGTGAGCTGTTTTAATAATTCCAATACCCACATTTCACAACACGCCTTCAACCAACGACACTCAAAAACTACCAGTTCACTCTAAGATCAATTCTGGGAGTTCTACTCGCCTGAATTCAATTCCGTAAAGTCGTACGGGTTCCTTAATGACTTACCTATCTACTCATGTGATCAAATTCATAATTAGATCACCCAATTGCTACCAAATTTTCCTAGACGTTAATGACTCCGATTTTGTCCAAATCTGGACTAGGTTGGAAAATTTCAAGTTACTACGAAAAATGTTTTTCGGCCCAAAATTTTTCTCCGTTGGCTTTTCTACAACGACGGAACCCAGTTGTTACATGCATATATTTTGACCACTCAGTTTTAATTTGTTTGAGTAATTTTGATTTGATATGTTGTTTAAGAAAGTAATTTTTTTTTTATACTTATAATATTTGTACTAGTAGTGTATTTCAACACTAACATGACATCATTGCTTCATTAGTTGAACCAAACATATATTCAAATAATTGAGCTTTTTTTCCCTCAGTGGGTGAGAGTGCTACGCTGTTCTATTGTCGACTTCACAAAAAAGTAATTGTAGTAATTTTAAAGAATTTAAGCATAAGATATTAAGATTCATAACTAAAAGCAATAGATTTTATTGTTATTTCTTACCATGATCTGTTAATTACTTAATCATTAAACGAAAAAGAAAATTTTAGATGCTCAGTTTGTTGGTTATCTAAACTTTATCTTATTAATGAGCGTTCAATTTCACACCTTATAATCCATTCCCTTATTTCCCCTTCTTCTACCTCGACAATTTTCTTTCAATTTTAGGTGCCAATAAATTATTGGAACGTGTTTAAATGATATATAGTCAAAATAACTCACTAAGCTTAGGAGCATGAGAATTGTGAAGCTGGCACTTTTATATCCATGGGTTAAAAGAGAGTTATAATTAATCGCAATTACATATTATAAGTAAGCCACGTACCTAATAAAACATATAATATGATCTCCTAATCATATAAAAGTGATGTGCAATATAGGAGTTAATATCTCAAAAGGTCACTCAATTTTGAGTATTTATCTAGTAAAGTCATTAAACATTATTTTGTATCAATAAAATCACTTAACTTAGACATCTATATCAATAAAATCACTCAACTTATCGTTTGTATCAATAAAATCACTCAAATAAATTTATTATTAAAAAAATTATTAACATCATAAAATAAATTATTTTTTTATATGGAATTAATAAATTAAAGATAATGGAGATTCATGCTACAAAGATTAATTGGTGTTATTTTCAACTAGAAAAAGCGTAACTGTTTGGATGATGTTGGCCTGTTCGGTGGAATTGTGATTCAGGCTACAGAGATTGGTAGCGGTAGAAGCAAACATTAAACTTTTTCCTTTTTAACTCCACCGTATAATTAGCTTATGTTGAAACTTGAAAAAAAAAAAATTCAAACTTGTGTTGAAAAATAATTTCTGAAATTTGATTTTTTTTTTGAATATAAAGTAATATCATAAAAGTATTTTCCGTAAAAATCTCTTAATGAATTTTCTAACGTGGCATTAAAAAATAATTTATTTTGTCATGTCAATATTTTTTAATAATAAATTTGATAGTGATTTTTTTGATATAAATATCTAAGTTGAATGATTTTATTGATACAAAATAAAGTTTAATGACTTAATTAGATAAATTGAGTGACCTTTTGAGATATTAACTCGCAATTGTGGGACTCAACAAGATATATACCATCAAAAGAGCTTAGCATCCATAAGAAAACAAAACACACTACTCAATCGGCATCTTATATATAGTGATAAGTCGGCTAGTGCACCAAAATATAGATGATAGTTGTGTATTTGAAAAAAAGAGGATAGTACTTTTATGGTTGTATTTTCTTTTTCAAATTGCTTTATTATGTGTTATTTGAGCTGCGGGTTTTTTCCGAGATAAGAATAAAATATGTGTGTATATAGTGGCAGAGCCAGGAATTTCACGAAGGTCAAAAAATTAAATAACAAAAGCTCTTTGTAAAAAGGAGAAAAAAATATTGCAAGTGAGATTTGAGCACGCGAGCATTGACTCAATAAAGATGTCTACACCCCTGTGTGTACACTCTATTTATCCAGATTCCATGACTTATGGGAATACTCTGAATATGCGATCAATATTGTTATTAAAGTTTAATCGGTTTATAATCTACTATCGTTAACTCTTTTCGATGTAATAATTTAAATCAAATTGAATGTGTATAAGTTGCGTGAGGTTCTTCAACTCTTCATTGGCTGTGGCGGCACTAAAGTTTTTTTTTCTTTTTTTTTTTATCTTCATTGAGAAGCCTTTTTGTACTCCGATTCTACGAGCTAGTTTGACTATTTGACCCACTTTAAATGGAGTATCAAAAGAGGTTACATTTTCCATTTAAAGGTAAAGTTTGACATTTGTCCCTTCCATAATTGGTTTTCTAATGTATACATTTATATTTATTATATACTCAAAAGAAAAGAGTTCACTTTTTATACTCCCATCGATTTTTTCCAAAATGGAAAAGGACGTTTTTATCTAAGTTGCACAGATTCTTCACTTTTGATATCGTAATCTTCAAAAATATACTACTTTTGGCAAATCCGACACGCACCCCTTGACATTTTTGAAGAGTCCGAGCAACATAGGTTTTTATAAGATTTATCTTCTTACTCCTTTAGTTCATTTTTACTTATCTGCTATATTAAATTAATTTTTTATTATTGACTTCTTACTCCTTTCGTTCATTTTTACTTATCTGCTATATTAAATTAATTTTTTATTATTGTTTGTTCGCTTCAATGTGTCAATAGAAAGATGTGTAGGTGACGGTGACGGTGGCGGTGGCGGTGGCGATAGTGGTAACGACAAGGATGATGATGGCGAAAAAATATGTAGTGATTGATGAAGTGTTGATGATAGTTGGTAGTGTGATGCTAATTGAGATGATAGAGTTGATTGATAGTAGGGATTATTAATTGACAGTAGAGGTGCTAGTAATGATGGAGATGGAGGTGGCGATGATGGTACTGACAATTGATATAATTATAATGACGAATGTGGTAAATATGGTCGTGAATGATAGCGATGATTGATAGTGATGATTGTAATGACAAAGGTGGTTGATAGTTGACGATAGTAGTACGTAGGTGGTCTACAATGATGGTGGTGATGGTGATAATAGAGGTGATTAATGATGGTGGCTGATGATTGCGAATAGAATGATGGTGAATATTGTCCCACATAAAAATATCACTTATTCTAAGATTATAGTGATAAAAAATCTATGAAGAGTTGAGGACCAATTGATTGTGTAAATCTTAATGAAAACAAATGCCCTTAATGATATAAGCTTCATAAGTGATTATACCATTGGTGCACAGTGCATAATAAAAAATCATCTATTTTTTTATAACTAGTAAACTTAGCCGCGCTACGCGCGGTGTATAAAAATTTTAAAGTTTTTTTTTTTTAATTTTCAAATTCAAATAGATTAGATAACAAATTTTAACAATTCGATTTGTAATTTTAACTTGATTCATGAATTGATTTTATTAAAAAAAATCCTTAAATTAGCACGGTCTAATACCTATATTTTTTTTGGTTGAATAGTACCTATCTTCTTCTTTTTTATGTTAGTTATAAGATAATAATTAAGAATTTATGGTTTTATTATCCATTTGAATGAATTCACAAAATTAAATATGGTCACCTTTGATATTTTGCAAAAATTTTATAGTGGGACTTTTAGTCTTTTAATTTTTATTTTTTTTTAAATGTCAAAAGAATTAAAATAGTTACACATCCAAACACGCTCTTAGAAATATGAAAAATTATTTGTAATAGATAATCTACCTATAATTTGAAGAGTATTTCAATTGTATATTAAAATTTAAAGTTTTTTCTTTATATGTTGATTCTTTGAAAAGGAAATGGGTGATACACGATTTTAGTTCTGCAAAATAATTTTTGGTGATATAGGATTAACAAAAAAACAATATATTGTGGTTACAATACAAAATAAAATAAGTAATAAATGAGCAACTATAAAAGAATGATAAAAGGTTTTATGTTATAAAGATTAAAAAAATAATTCTTATAATATCTAATAAAAGCTTATAATTAGACTTTTGGATTTTTTTAAAAATAATGTAAATATATAAAAAAAAAATTGTTCACAAATAATAGGAATATTTATAATTATTAACGATAAATAATATTTCCGTATAATTAAAGTGTAAGAGAAAAAGTTAAGTAAATATTTAGAATAATTATAATGGAGGATCAATGGTTAAGTAATAAGTATATTTGGAATAATTATCTCCATTAATTTGTCCCTTAATAAATTCTCTCCTATAATTCTATGTTTCTTTGAATTTATTTCAACAGTATTTTTCGATTCTCCTTTTTTTCATATTTTCTTTTTCATTTTTTCATATTTGCTTATTTAATTTCACTAAGAAAAACAGTTAGCATCTTATCTTGAAAGAATAAGTTAGCTTGTTTTTAACTTTTTTACTAATTTATATTTTTTTTAAAAGTAACAATTATCATCGTATCCTAACATAATCAATTAGCTTGTCTTTAGCTTTTTACTATTTTTTGCAAAATGTCAAAAATGAATTCTCTTAATTAATTTTTCTTATATTTTTCATGATATATATTTTATTGAAAATTCAAAAATAACTTCATAATAATTTTGATAATCTCCCGCCGCTAAGTGTATCCACAAACACATTTTAATGTTTTTCGAGAATTGTTTTTTATGCTAACTTTTATTAATGATCTTTCTCTTATAATTTCATTTAAAAAATCCAAATCAATTTTTCTCTTTTATATATCTTATTTTGTATCCTCCTTATTAGAAATAAAAATAACTACACAAAGTAGTCTTTATCGATAGCTTTTGCACTACAAAATTAAAGTAGATGACAATTAAGCCCAAAACAAATATATTTGGATAGAAATATTAGTTTGATGTGATTTTAAGATGTCACAAGCTTGAACATTAAGTAATTGGGGGTTATGAAGGTATAAAGTCGGAAGTTATAAGCATTACTAATAAGTACTAATTAAGTATAGAAGTTATGAAAGATGAAGAGGTGTGAGTTTAAGATAAAAATAAGAGAAAAAGTAAAAAAAAATACATATTTTTTTTAATAAACAAAAGTGTGTTTAAGTAAAATCCTCCACCATTTTTTATGGTTTAATTTTATTATATGGCATATTTTCTGTTTATATTATTTTAGAAATTTCAAATTAATTAAAAGTCTATGAATATGCTTCTACTAATAAACATTACTTTTAATAATTACTATTATTTTGAACAATATATTTTGCATTACCTAATATATAAAATAAAGAAAAAGTAAAATAAATAAATAAATTAATATATATATATATATATTATTTTTTTACTTTTTCTTTATTTTATATTATAGGAGTGAAATTTATTAAGGGAAAAATTAATTAAAAACAAATTAAAAAGGGGCCGAGAATCAAAAAGTTAATCAAAGAAAAAAATTTAAATTTGTCAAAAAAAGTAATGTTGCGGATGTTATAAAATAAAATAAAAAAATAGTTGATTTTTTTATTAATTGAATTCTCAAAATTGTGAAACAAATTTTTGACTTATAAATAATTTTTATATCTAAATAATATAATTAAGAATGTATGGTTAGAATTATGTATGTTTACCATATCATTGTTATGTGATTCTGACATATGAAATTATAAGAGGAATTGATTTATTTGATTCTTAGCTATATAAGAAAAATAATTAGATTGATGATATTTTTTTCATAAATTAATATATAATATTGTGTTGGTTCTTAATGGCTCATATTATTAATGAATTGTTTTTTAATTGAATTGTATGATATTTTTCATATTTCAATTGAGGATTCTTTTTAGGGAAATAGCATACTATTAATTCAAATTAAATGTATAGCTATAGTTTATTTTAATTGTAATTCGCAACAAACATCCCCTTTTTTGCCATCTGATTCGGTATACAATTAGCCATTTATGGTATATAATTAGTCATTTTATACACTTCGGTATAAAATGTGTTAGTGTTTGTATAAAGCGAGAGAAAAGTGTATATACAAATACAAATACATATATTTTCGTCTTATATCTTATTATACAAATTACAATGTATAAATGAATTTATACAAAACTGAACAATTTGTATAAAATTTGATGTTTGTAGCGCATTATACAAATCAAAAGCTCCATAGCAAACATAAAATTTGCTATGGAGCGCAATTATACAAACTATAGCTATAACATACAAATATAATTTTTATGTTTGTTAAATGTGAAAGTTGTTCTTTTTATACTCTCTATATTATCTTTATTATATATTTGTATGACAATTTTATAGCTAGTGAGCATGCAGAGATTGTTAGACGAAATTGAATTTTAAATTAGTAAAAATAAGATATACTGGCGGTTTTCCAATTAATAAGGAACCAATCATCTCGTGTTGCATTGGAGATTTGGCTGGAGAACTATACAAAATCCTTACAATAACAACAACAAAAAAAACATAACAATCCTTACAATAACAACAACAAAAAAAACATAAAAATATAGTTAACTAATCAAACAAAAATATTAAAGAATATTTAGTTATGATTTGAAGAGGAAAGAAGGATCATGTTCTCAACATAACATAATTCAATTCTCCAAAATCTACAAAGAGACGAAGAAAAGTAAAAACAATCAGAGTCTTTAGAAACTACAAGAACAAGCAAAGAAAAAATCTCAAAAAACTACAAAGAGAAGCAAAAGAGCAAAAAAAAAATGAATTATGTTTTCTATAAAAAAAACCATGATTTGTATCATCAAGAATCCAAAAAAAATAATATTATATGTATAATTACAATAGAAAAAAAGAAATAATTATAAGTATTAGACATGTCAAATTATTTTACCTTGTAAATTCAAACTATGCAAAAATATCTAAGATTCTTCAGTATACATCTCTCCCTTGAAAAATCAGATCAAAGAAGACAAAACAAATTAACCAATCAAAGAGACAAAAGATGAAGAATAAGAAAAATGAAAATAAAATAATCATCATACATGTCTCAAAGTAGGTTTTTATAAGTGTAATATTTAAGAGTTATAAATTTGTATGTTAAATAATTTGAAGGTTATGAATATGAAATGTTATGAGTTATATATATTATTAAATTAATTAAGATTTGAATTTATGTAATTGAAGAGGTATGAATTAAGGAGATGGTTTTATAAAATAAAATAATTGAAGAAAATTAGAGAAAATGTCAAAAAAAACTACAAAAAACATAAATAGGATCCTTGGCTATTGAGAGGTGCCACATCACTTTTTTTTTTATCTAGCTTTATATATATACATATACATGATTTACGTTTTTTTCTTCTTAATTTTGCTTTTGGAAATTAACTTAACGGATTTCAATTTCTCATTTTCTTTTAAAGCAAATGGCCAACTTGCTCAAACTTAGGGTGGGTAAAGGTAGGTGTATTAAAGTAGATGTATATTAATTATTGATGGGCCATTTTGTGCATAATCCAAGTTAGAGAATTTAAATGTTTACGTCAATTTAGATTACATATGGACGCTAAATTAACCCATACAAAACTTATCAAAACGCCCTTCACTCAGTTAGTTTGGATGATGGTCATTCACACAGATGATCTGGGATCAATTCTACTCGATGCCTTCTATTCTTCTAAGTTGAGTCTGTCGTAACAAAATTTTGGATTTGATTTCTTTAAGATAGTCATGATTAATTTATTTTTTTAAAAAAAGAGAATATATATTAGTTTAATTTGAAAATAGAAAATAAAAAGTTGAAAATTGATTTTGAATTGGACGAGTTATTTCACAACTTATATTTACTGAAATGTAGCCAAATCTGCCTACTGATCTTTAATTTTGATCAAGTTACTAATTTTTTCATCAATGATGAAACAACCAAATCTCAAAAAGAAATACTTACAACTTACAAGAATCTTTTTGGTAAAGGTCCTAATTAGTAATTACAAGAACAGTTTTATTTTGTTGTCATTTATTTGCAAGTAATAGTAAAAGTGGCCCAAAAGTACTATGGGCATAAGTCCCACATGAAATATAGCTACTCATCTTTTAAACAACCCCCACCATAACAAAGTATTTATAAAGACAAAAGATGACTTCAATACTTTATTTTATTTTATTTTTGCATCTACATAAAGACAATTAATCAAGTTGAGTTCAAAAAGAGTATCTTTAATTAGCTGAACTTCCTAGACCCATATTGTAACCATATGAATTCTCATAAATTTAACTTAATTAGGGATAATTAGCTTTTTAACTAAAACATATACTTGACAATATAAAGTAGGAGTGATAAAATCGTCCAATCCGTTTTAATTATCCATACATTTATTAACTAGTATAAATTGACCAATGACGAAAAATATGTTTAAAATCCGTTTAGAAAAATATTTTTTTAATATGTTATATATAGCTATAATAATGAAAAAAAAGTTGTTAGGTAATTAAAACAAATCATAAAAATACAAACAAAGAAATTAAAATCTTGATCAGAATTGGACTATGAAGTATGAAACATTATTTAACTCATTTTGACTTAACTCGTTTCGGTACCAATCCATTTATAACACATTTTGACCTAACCAAAACGTTCATTTGACACCCTAGTAACGAAAAAATTGAATTAGTGAGAAGTTTAACGGTATGAATTCTGAATAGTAAAACAATGAATTCGAGCGCTAAAATAATTAAATTCAAATACAATATTTTACAAAAAGTTATTGAATTTAACTGAATCAATAGCTATAAACTTCTACCTCCGCCCCTAGTTGAGCGTCAAAGTGGTAGACCAGTAGTAGAATCTTGTTTAAACAGATAGTGAAGTTCCTTTTCAGTGAACAGAAAAAGTTGGGTTTAGAGAATTAGGAGTATAGAGCCTTGAGATAGGTCTAATTCTAAGTACAAATAATATTTCCAATTGAAAGTGTGACAAACTTTAAAACCTTTTTGACAAATTTTATATTTGAAATGGCAAGAGTGGACTTGGCTAAATTGAAAGCTAACAGCATGAAGATTCTGCGCAATGCTGGTCTGCACAAATTAAGTTGTGTTTATTGGAATTGTCACATTCACTTTGATTAATGAGATTTAATATCTATTTTCAGTTACATCATGTATAGCCTTATTTTTGTATGTATTATATGAAGATACATAGTCCTTTTCACACGTACATAAAAATATTTTGCATACACTTGTAACTTTTTTTTCGTTTTTATTTTCCACCTAATGTCTGATATCCTTATTAAAACTTGATTATATCCAGATCCCGCATTATATATAAGGTTCATTCTGGGGGCATAGCTCCCAATAATATTTTTTCCATACCTAGAACTCGACTTTTGAGCTTTATGCAATAGTATTTTTAGTGTTTAAGTATATATACATGATGTCAATGTATGTGATATAACTTTAATTTTTTGGCTTAATGAAGGTTAATTTGGGAATAATAGAATTGTATTAGCAGAAAATAAGAGGGTAGATACATATTTAAAGCACTCTTAATTGCTTTTTAACAACTTAATATTAAGTCACGTTTGATGGTTCTGGTATACAGTTGGAACCACCATGAAAACAACATTTTTAGCCTTCACATAGCTGTTCACACTGCAGGAAAAAAAAACTATTCACACTGTAGAAGTTCCAAACACAAATTAATATGATATTAAATAACTACATTTCAATCCAAAAATAAAAATACAATAATTTTGAAGTCAATATACTATCAAAACTAAAACTTATTCCATTGGTATAATGATCCCTCTATAACAATACCTATCCTTTATACCAACATTTCACTAAGCACTTCGCTATAATAATCAAAGTATAACAAAACAAATTAATAACACTGTCACAATAGAAAGATTTAACTATATATACTAGCTACATGGTTCTTTTTCATCCAATCTGACATACTTTAAACTAAATTTGTATCGACTTCAAGAAATTATAAATCTCTCCCATATAATTATAGGTCTACTTGCATTCAAACGTGTGAAATAATGGTCAATGAAATGAGTTGAAAATGATAAAGATCTTTAAGTGCAAATTCATTTGTCCAAGCTTGCAAATACCCCATTAAATTAATTAGTCAATTGACTTGAATACCATTAGTGATAAAATAAAAAGTACTTTAGTAATTATATATCTTATATAAAATACATAAATGAACATATAATAAAAATGACAAAAGCAGTTGAAAATTGTTACATGCATGGTTTTAACTTTTAGGGATGAGTTGTATTTGGTCAAATTATATATTTGTATCATAGTTAGGAAGAGTTAAGGAGAAGAAGACCTAAACAACCTTCTCCCCCACCCCCACCCCACCCCACTCCATAGTTATAAGTTCCTTAAACTTCACGTATCTATCTCACACAAAAAAACTCTATTTATGACCTTGTATTCTTGTTACTTCTTTTTTTCAATCTTTCAGGTTAGTTCCCATGGATTCTCTCTATTCTAAAATTTTCCATCTTCTCCATTCTTGATTTAGTATTCTAGCTCCTGGTTTTCTTTAATCTGTTTGGCAAAAAAACCCCATTTTTTATCACTTTATTTCAAAGCCAGCTGGTGAATCGGTGGTCATGAAAAGATTGTAGTGTATATGTATTAAGGCGGAAGTAATTTATTCTTGATCATAAAAAAGATGGAGAATTATTCCGGAGTTGTTAAGGATGATGATCAGATGGAGTTGCCACCTGGATTTCGATTCCATCCAACTGATGAAGAATTGATTACTCATTATTTGTCTAACAAAGTTGTGGATACTAATTTCATTGCTATTGCTATTGGTGATGTTGATTTGAACAAAGTTGAACCATGGGATCTTCCATGTAAGTGTTATTCATTTTTTATTTTTTTTAATAAAGCGAGATTCATATAGCCGATCTCAACTTGATTTTTGTTGTGTGTTTGAATGTAGGGAAGGCGAAAATGGGGGAAAAAGAATGGTATTTTTTCTGTGTGAGAGACAAGAAGTATCCAACAGGGCTGAGGACAAACAGGGCAACTGCTGCAGGGTATTGGAAAGCTACTGGAAAAGACAGAGAGATTTACAGAGGAAAATCATTGGTTGGAATGAAGAAAACTCTGGTTTTCTACAAAGGGAGAGCTCCAAAAGGTGAAAAGACAAATTGGGTTATTCATGAATTTAGATTAGAAGGAAAATTGTCTCTTCACAATCTGCCAAAGACAGCAAAGGTACACATAATCAATATACATTCTGTTCTCTACAGACTCCACTTATGAAATTACAGTAGATATGTTGTTGTGTTTTCAATTAAAGATTCTTTTTTTTTGGTGTTTTGTAGAATGAATGGGTGATTTGCAGAGTGTTTCAAAAGAGCAGTGGTGGAAAGAAAATCCACATTTCAGGGCTTTTGAAATTGAATTCTAATGAAAATGAAATGGGGAATTCATTTCAGCCACCATTGACAGATTCTGGTACTCCTTCGAAATCCAGCCACGTGCACTGCTTCTCCAATTTTCTCACTGCTCAAAACAACTGTTTCCCTCTTCTGTCAAATCCAATGGATAGTTTTCCTGCAACTTCTCTAGTTCCAAATACATTTTCTTGTAACCAAATAGGCCCATTCACTACAAATAATCTAGGTTCATTTGGGGTTCAAGATCCTTCAATTCTTCTAAGGACTTCACTTGACAACTATGGTCTGAATTTCAAGAAAGAGGACATTTTTAATGTACCCCAAGAAACAGGGGTAATTAGCACTGATATGAATACTGAAATTCCCTCAATTTTCTCAAATCTTGAAATGAAAAGAAGGTTTCTTGAAGATCAGGTGCCATCAGCAGGTATGGTTGGATTACAGGGTCTTGATTGTCTCTGGAGTTGCTGAATTATCTTGAAACAGAAATGTCAAATAAGTTGAAAAAAAAAAAAAAGAGATGAGAAGAGGTACAACTTTAGTTATTCTGGTCTGGAATGAAGATTCATTTATACTGTCAGTGAATATAAGTTAAATTTATCGCACAAATACTATTAGTATGTTAATGTTTTGTTGCTTTTTGTTTCTCATGTTGCTTCTCATGGGCAACTTATTAGATGGTGATGTTGAAGTTATATAAATTTAGTAGTGAATGGTGTAAGCATGTAACTGTGGGAGATCAAAGTTGGTGACGTTGTGATCTTTTTTACTGTGTTTTTTTCTATGGAAAAACTATACTCTCTTCCATCTCTACTATTTGTATTTAGTTATATGTCATGATTCAAAAATAGTATCTTATCTACTAATTGTGCTTTCATCCTTTTATTATTTGTTGTCGATTGAAAACCAATGTAAGATTGCGTGTAATAGGCCTATGTGGTCGGATCCTTCTCTGGATCCTATGCATAATGAGAGCTTTAGTGCACCTAGTTACCTTTTTTATCGATTTGTAACCAAGCACATTTAAGAATATTGCCCGTTTAATCTTGACATTATTTGATAGTATTTCTCAAAGAAATTTCCCTCATATAAGTAATAGTAAAATCAGGTAATATTCCTCTTTTGATAAAAAAAAAAGAAAGAAAGAAATTTAAGGATACTCATATTCTTCTTAATGTTCTAAAAGGGTCACTTTAATTAATCCCCTTTCCCTTTATTCCTAAACACAACAAAAATTTGCAAGTCAACCTCATCCTAATCAACC
The DNA here is from genome assembly GCA_036250505.1 of Solanum acaule. Lineage (NCBI taxonomy): Eukaryota > Viridiplantae > Streptophyta > Magnoliopsida > Solanales > Solanaceae > Solanum > Solanum acaule. The sequence continues at coordinate 15,614 of JAJOOR010015279.1, forward strand.
AAACTATATTTTGTAAAAAAAATAAAAATTGTATTCCTTCGTTTCAATTTGTTTTTTTTAAGTAAAGCTTTAATTTTAATTTTCTACACAATATATTTAAGATTATACGATGAAAAGATATTATAATATATTTTATATATTTAAAATCATAAAAATTATTTTAATTGCTAGTCAAGTTAAAATTGGACAACTAAATTAAAACGAGGGAGTATTATATATCCACTTCGACATGAGGTGTGATTTGTCGTTTTTTAATCTTTCTTTTTGTGATGGTCAAAGATTTTCAAGTATTTTACATGTCATATAGTAATATTTTCCACACAAGAAAAAATCGTTGTGGACGTTTGGTTATTTTAATGTCTAGAAAACAAATAAAGGAGGAAAACAACTTTTGTTTCATAAGTTTTTTACTATGATGCAAATTTTCTCAACTTTTGCAATATATCATTTGCTCCTACTAAGCATGGAACAAATATTTTCACACGACAATATTTGATTAGGTATGAGATTAATTAAGAATTTTTTCCTAGAACTTGTGATCAAAACAAGTTACACAAATACATGTGTGATTATAACTAAAAGTATATCGAATAAATTGGAAAGATAAATTAAATAATATCAAATATTATTAGTGGTCTGTTTTGCAATCACCACCTATGTCATACTTCATCAATTTTTATCCCAATAAAACATTAATTTTTAATATATGTTAAAAGAGGTTGAATCAAGCGAGTTAAAATATCAATCACGATACTTTAGTCGTCACCATTTACTATCCCCACATAACAAGGACAGAATCAATCCTAAATAATAAACATATCTAAACAAGATAGGATAAGACGAATTAAATTCACTCTCGTCCTGCTCTGCTTCTCTCTGCCTTGTCCCGCCCCACTCTACTCTATATCTTGGTGTCTAATATTCACATTAGCGTCCAAATAAATTTAGATTCGAATCGGAAAATTTCACATAGAGAGATATAATGTTCCTTAACAAAGATAATTTCATACCTAAGGAGACTCGAACTCAAAACTTTGATTAAGGATAAACCATTAGATTTTCACACACATGTCAATTTGCTAAATCAACTTTTGGGCAAACATTCTATTGTGACGCCACAATATTCTTACTTTTTGTCATACTCACCCCACTACTGATTTTTTCAATATAAAATTCACGATTACAATCTGTTGGCCAATATGCAAGGAACAATATAACAAATATTCTTTTTCGTCACAATGAAAAGAGTGTTAAAAGATTCTTCTTCTTTACCATTAGATAGAAACATATGAGGTACATACAAAAAGAAATAATACTATATTACTAACAAAAAATCCATTTCAATCAAACATATACTAAATTCTTATAGAATATGCAGTGATGTCCCTAAACAATGGATTATTCCTTTCATTTCAATTCATATGACGTTAATTTGACTGAGTGTGAAATTCAAGAAAAAAAGAAAGAAAAAATTGAAACTTGATGTTTAAGTATGTCATAATATTTATGTGATTTATAAGTCTTTTGAAATGTGTGGTCATAAACGTGTCATACCATTTTCGTAGGACTACAAAATTTGATGTATTTGTCATCAGATGTAAAATGAGAAGATAAAGTTAAATAATTTTTAACTTTAAAAAATAATTTTTTAGGAATTAACGGACTAACAAGAAAATAGTCTCTTTTTGGGATGTGGAGTATATATTTTGCTTGTTTACTACCAACAATTAATCTACATATCAATTTTGCCAAAAGTAACCATATTTATTATTGAAAAAAGTTAACCTCCCGATATATATATGATAAATATAATTGAGAAGTGCACGTTACATACATTAATCCTAAGATAATGAACAAAATTTGTCGATATGCTGTTCTTTTACTACTATATATAGATTTCAAGATTTGAATTTTGGAATCTATAACATTTATTATTTTATTTTATTTAAATATCTCGAGATCTTCCTACGATTTAACCTAAAATTCGAGCAAAAGATAGGTGAATTTTAAAATGAAATCACATGAATATCCACTTTAATTATCATATAAAATACTAAAACGATATGTTTGTCCCCAAGGGATTAACAAATTAATTAACAAACTAAGGTCATGATCACTTGTGATCTGCATTTTTTATTTTGTAGAATTTTCTACCAATCATAAGGGCTCACGTCAAACAATTCTCCATATATTTAAACACTAAAATATTATTGGGTTTAATAAAACATGTAATCAAACATTTTCACGTGTTCCCTACTACATATCGTTATGTCGACATTGACCTCATCAAAAACCAATTAAATTCATAGTATAATGAGTAATATCCATCCCCAATTTGATAAACGTTATGAGAAAATGCTCTGACTCATATATAATGATAGCTTAAAGTTTTTTTTTCCATGTTATCAGAGTGTAGTGTAACATAGTTCATAAGAAACTAAGAAATTACCGTCAAACTTCTTTATAACTATATTTTTTGGCTGCATAGAAACATATAATATAATGAAATATATTATAGAGGATTATTATAGAGAGTTCTGATTATAATTAGTTAGTTAAGATAGGATAAAGTCGTTTTAATCTTTTTTCTTTTGTGGGACTTGAATCTGTATGTATATACTATGTGAAACTAGGCAACTAGAAGAGGAACCAGAGTATATTCAAACAGATATTAGAAGCTCTCTCAAAAAACTCCAACCCAAAAAAACATGAATGGAAGTATCAAGTAATTTACATCTGGCGCGCTTAGCTTCAAAATCAGCTCTAGCTGCAGACTTGAATAAGAGTTGTATTTATTTGAACTTACAATGCCTTGACACTTTTTGCAGTTATGAAGTTGTATCATCAAGGTCAATGGTTTTCCCCTTGATTCTAAGACCAAAAACTTGATGCTGGAACAATTTAGGCCAGGAGGCTCGCGAACATGTGCCTGTAGTGAAATGGGATTCCGCGTTTCCTGCCTCTTATTGGTTGTGCATACTATTCCATATCATCAGATTTCGGACAACTCATTCAATATCGGATCCAGCTTCTCCACAGTCATCCCCTGCCATAGCATCTGCAGGATAATGGCCATTGAAAACTATGAAATTTTGCATATTCCAAAGTTTTGCTACAGTTGTAATCCGAGGGTACACTTGAGCCTTAGTGATGCTCCTCCAATCAAGAAGTCTGAGGTTGCTCACTTCAGTTGCTCTTCACTCTTTTCCATAACTGCAAAATCGATAGCTCCCCAGAGATATTCATCTATAATCAGCACAACTCAAAAGGCTTGTGCTACTCAGAAGATACTGAATTTTACAGATAAGGATGCCTCTAACATAATAATTAGTTAAGTCAACAGGGAACTGCTATGTACATGATCCTGGAGGTTTTGCATTAGAGATGCTCCAGAACAAACTAGACCTGAATCTTTTAATTCCTCATAACACTTAAGGGTTGAACTGAGATCAACCATGTCTTGGTAGCCCTTGAGCAAGATCTTGTACATGAAAAGATTAGGCATAAAACCAGTCTTTAACATATCTGCCTTCAGCATCATGACACAAGTTATGTGCCTGGCCTCGAAATGACGTTGTATCATCATGGCATAAGTGGATAAATCTGGATACAGACCATTGCATCGTAGATCCACGAAAAACTTATTGGCTTTGAAATACTGCCCATCTTTGCATAGACCATGGATTAATGCAGAATAAGTAACATTGTTAGGGAAAGAAAGAACACCATTAATGCAGTCTACTTCGACTCCTGTAGATCTAGAACTGCTTATTTTCAAGAAAAAATTGATTGCGTCACTAATCATTCCATTCTTGAGAAATCCATCAACCAAACAAGTAAAAGTCAAAGCATTAGGAGCAACTCCAGCCTCCACCATCTCCTTATGTAGCCTTAGAGCAGCTTTTGTGTTTCCATTTTTGAAATGACCATCAATCAACGCTGTATAAGCAACCACATCAGGCTTCAAGCCTTTAATAATCATTTCAGTATAGACACCCATTGCAGCTTCTAG
>JAJOOR010015280.1:0-14678 GCA_036250505.1 Solanum acaule
ACCTTACATGAAGATAAGTGAAAGACTTAAAAAAACGTGTGAAAGACTGAGTTAAAAGTTACATTAGGGGACCCTCAAGCTTCCTTTCTAGATGCAACTTAATTAACAAACAATGCATAGTGTTAAGTTCACCTTACATGAAGATAAGTGAAAGACTTAAAAAAACGTGTGAAAGACTGAGTTAAAAGTTACATTAGGGGACCCTCAAGCTTCCTTTCTAGATGCAACTTAATTAACAAACAATGCATAGTGTTAAGTTCACCTTACATGAAGATAAGTGAAAGACTTAAAAAAACGTGTGAAAGACTGAGTTAAAAGTTACATTAGGGGACCCTCAAGCTTCCTTTCTAGATGCAACTTAATTAACAAACAATGCATAGTGTTAAGTTCACCTTACATGAAGATAAGTGAAAGACTTAAAAAAACGTGTGAAAGACTGAGTTAAAAGTTACATTAGGGGACCCTCAAGCTTCCTTTCTAGATGCAACTTAATTAACAAACAATGCATAGTGTTAAGTTCACCTTACATGAAGATAAGTGAAAGACTTAAAAAAACGTGTGAAAGACTGAGTTAAAAGTTACATTAGGGGACCCTCAAGCTTCCTTTCTAGATGCAACTTAATTAACAAACAATGCATAGTGTTAAGTTCATTTAAACACGATAAGTAGGTACCAGAAACACATGTTGATTGTTGTAGTTTACATGAATTATTTTTTCATCTACTTTTACTCCTATATCCTTGATTTTTAAATGATTTAGAAAGTCACTGTTATGGGAGTTCAGTGATCACTGTTCCCTATATACATCCCCCTAAAAAGAGAGGTACAAAATGACCCTTATTCATGTTCTGTATTTCTCAAATATTAGGGTAAATACAAAAAATCAGACTTTCCAGTTTTGACTTGTGTTCTATGTAATACAGGTTAGATACGAGTATAGTATCAACTATCAAGTACGATTATGACATGGAAGTACAAAAAGCTTTTGAGATATGGGGAACAGATAAGAACAGTGGTACTAAGATATATGCAGTCTTTATCACATTTTTCATTATATGTTAAAAATAAAGATATTATAAGAAGAACTTATTACTAACAACTGTCAGTAACAAAAGCAAAAAGTAAGCACACACGTTCTGTCAAATGTTTAAAATTTAAATAGTATAGGCTATGAATTGAAGTCATCCTACATCCTTATCAAAAATCATTTGAAAATGGAAGCATCAAACACATTAGAAACAAGAGGTGCATCTCCAAACATAGTCAATAAAACCACATTTTTTGTTTAAATTACATTTCGGCTGAAATATCCATGTTGATCCATCCATCCCAATACACACAATTTCTGGGTGTCATCTCCAAAATAAGGATGCTCCCAAAATTATAATAGCAATTAGATATGGGACATATCATAACCAGTGCCAATATGAAGTCCGGAAGTTAGCACTTATTTCATAGTTTTGCTCCTAAACTATTCCATGTTACATCACCTCATGAAGTCTAAGTGTTGTGATTATGCAACAAAATACTCAAATAATCAAACAATTATGTTAACGGGCATATGCTATATCAGTAACCCATGTCAAAACCTAAACATGTTAGATAGGTTTCTAGGATCAAGAAAAGAAACACCTGTAAATCAAAAGACTTTTATGTGGTGTTCATTAGGCTTCTAGGAGCATGAACAAGAAATACCTGTAGACCAAAAGACTTCATATGATGTTCATTCTGAAGCTCCCGCATGCGACCACTCACAGCTAGAAGGGCTTTGGAAGGAACACAACCCCTATTTACACATGTACCTCCAACTACGTCCCCTTCAATGATAGCAGTTTTCAGGCCCTGCAAAGAATTTTAAGTAATTATGCACACTATCAGGTAGAAAACTAAAAGGAACCATCCTATTAAACCTACGTTCCCATCCCATCCAGGCTTTGACGATCTCACAATTAAATTGCATAGTGTTATAGAAGTGAAAGTATTGTTTTATAGGAGTTCACACCAATGTTATAAAGGCTCACTTAAAGTGCACTTAATCCCAGAAGCTCAGTGAAGTCCAGCATGTGCTGCTTTCCTCGCTTAATTGGCGCTTTAGTGTAGGCATCAATCTGTTGAGGCCTCTACACCTTCATTAACGGGTTTAGGCACAACACCATATATAGCTTAATTATATTTTTTCCATTTTTTGTCCAAATAATTATGATGTGTTTATATTTACATTTCTACATTTTATTTTTCTCCCTTGTGCTTTTCTTTGGTAAGCCCACGCTTAAAGATCCAATTTTCAACAAATGATTCTTCATTAGTAACAATGCAGTAATAAAGAAAATAAAGCACATATTCCAGCTAATAATTCCTTCTATTGTTAGGTAGAAAATGTTAGTTCTAGAAAAAGAAAAGCATATGGAGTACGGACAAATAAAGAAAGGCAGCTAAATAAGTAATATCAACCGAAACAGAGCAAGATATCTTAGAATTCAACTTATTGAAATCACCTGAGTGTAAGCAGTTTGAAGTATTAAGCAACTAAACATAGCATGGCACTATTGGGTGAACATCAGTATCAGCTTGTACTAAACAATTAAACGACACAAAAGTAGATTTACCTTCTCGACGGCATGAAGAGCAGCACCATGACCACCAACACCAGCTCCAATAATAACCAGATCATAATCAAAGCCCTTAGAAGCAGCTCCATTTCCAGCCGAAGAAGCCACGATTCTGTTGGAACAAGGACGCCTCGTAGCATTAGATAATGACTGGATACGATGCGTAGACAGAGACGAATTCAACCCAAAAGCCTCCCTTCTAAGACCGCAGAATCGAAGTGATCGTGGATTCAACAGATTAACATTGACATTGGAAACGGCGGCGGAGGAGTCCGATCTGCAGATCGTGGATGGAGAAGAGAGCGATAGAGAAATTGAAGATTGCATTGTGAATGTTAGGGTTTTTGTGGAGATTGAAATGTGGGAGCAGGGGAAGAAGGAGGAGATATATAGTGTTTGAGCTTTGAGAGCTCCGTTGGAGGTGGCGGAGTTAACTAAGTGAGAGTTCCCTTGTAGCTTTTCTGTGTTGTGTTCTCTTTTGTTGGTTGGATGAACCAACTACTTATTCCTCCGATTAATTTGAAAAGAAAAAAAATCACAAAAAGGTGGACCCAATTTTATAAATTTTGGATTTATCGTTTTTTGTGAGCAAAAAAAAAATGTGTGCGAAACAATTTATAAAAAAGGGAAAAGGTCTCACCCTAACTTTGTTATTTAGAAAGAATATATTTTTATTATAAAAAAAGGATAAATATACTCTCGAACTATCGTAAATGGTATGCAGATATCCTCCGTCATACTTTTGGACATTGGTGCTCCCGCCCGCCGTCCTAAAACTAGAGCATATATACCCTTTATACTACGGACTTACACGTGTCATAATTTTATCCACCGATCCAACATTTATTAAATATCGGATCGACGGATAAGATTATTCCACGTGTCCATATTTAGTCTTCTGTTAGAGTGAAGGGCATATATGCTCTAGTTTTAGAACGGTAGGGGCACGTATGTCCCAAAAGTATGACGGAAGGTATATGCATACCATTTATAATAGTTCGGGGTATATTTATCCTTTTACCTTTTTTATTATGAAAGTAACTCATATATATATGTATATATATATCTTTATTGTTATACAAATACTCATATATATCTTTATTTTAATGAAAAAAATAATTTTACATTTTTTATTTATTTTAAAAAACACAAGTAGGGGTATATTTACTCCTTTTCACATGTTTTTTTTTATAATTTTTATTCATGGATTAATTTAAATTTATTATTTTGATTTTTGATGATCAAATATATATTTTTCACTTATTATATTTTAAATTATTTTATTGATTCCCCAAATATTTTTTTTGCAAATATAAAATTAAATTATAAAATAGCTGGAAAAAATGAATTTTAATTTTTAACTTTTTAATATTTTTCCATTCACACTTCATTCTTTTTATTTCTCTTATTTTTACACAAAAAAATCGAGAAAAAAGAAAATGAAAATAAAAAAAATTGAAATTACATGGTTAAGCAAACATATACTAGTTAATTAGTCATCATAGCTATGGTCTTAGTTAATTATCACTCACGACCAACATTCAATGATAATTACGTGGGCTGGGGTTTCGAGTTTGTATAATTTGCGATATGTTTGTATAATTTGAAATTTGTATAAGGTAATTTCGTATAATATAATTTGTGCAACTGTTTATTAAATATAACTTCAACTAGCTACAAAAATAACTTAGATTTCACTTTCAAAATTCAAACCATAATATGTTTGAAACAAAGTTATAAAGTGAGAAATATTGAAAATACCGCTAAACACTAGGTGTAAACTATTAGTTTTATCCTAACAAAAATATTTATTTATTTAACTAATTAAATTTAAATACACTCTGATCTTATAACATGAGTAAAATACACCTGTAAAATCTAGTCAAGTTTATGAGTGTTTTCAACACTTCTCTCGACTTTTTATTAAGAGTTACATGGCATACAAGAATTTGAGACTATTTGTTATGTCTTGTGACAAATCGAGGGTGATCTGAATGTATTTAAATTTAGTTAGTCAAGTAAATAAATATTTTTAAAGTTATTAATAATTCAAAAATAAAACTAATAATTTGTATCAAGTTTAAAAGTGTTTTCAACTGGTAAAGATAGTAACATTTTTCTATGCCACGCCATACTCCTTTCTTTGTGATCCTATGCACAAACCCGTCAATCAATTGGTCAAACTGATCAACTCAAAACCAAAAGATTCAAATAGCAAAAACCACAAACCGCCAACAGTTTTTTTCAATCCACCGGCTGCCGCCCCCTAGTCCCTTCCAATTCCTCACACTCCGTCTACTGACAACACTATAAATATTGATTCCCTTAACTTTCCTAAAATCAGCTAAAATTACAAAATTGTGAGTTCTGAATTGAAAGGATGGCTGATGTAGCAGCAAAGGAACGCAAGATCTTGGTCGCCGTAGATGAGAGTGAAGAGAGCAGTTACGCCCTTTCATGGTGCATAGAGAACATAATCACCGGAAATTCCAATGATACCCTTATCCTTCTCTACTCAATACCACCTCGAGCTGTTTACTCTACCTTAGACGGAACAGGTGAGAAAGATCACCCTGAAGGTAAAAAAAACTTCAGTATGAGTATTTCATTATTATGTGATTAATTGAATTGGCGAGTTCTCGTAATTTTGTTGAAATCTCAGGGTATTTGTTTTCATCTGATATATTGGCGACCATGGAGAGGTACAGCACTGAAGTTGCACAGTGTGTTATGGAGAAGGCGAAACGAGCTTGCGAGGCTTTGAATGGGGTTAGTTTTTGTAGATTTGCTGATGAATGAAGGGTAAATTGGTCAATTTTAGTAGAGAGGTAATGCTTGTGTGTTGCTGCGTTGTATACAGGTTAAGGTGGAGACGATAGTAGAGCATGGTGATGCAAGGGACGTGATCTGTCAGGCGGCGGAGAAGTTACATGTCGACATGCTCGTCATGGGAAGCCATGGATATGGTGTCATCAAGAGGTAAGACTTAGTTCAAATTTTTTTTTCGCCAAGTGTCTAATACCCGTATTTAGATTAAATTTGGATTCATGCCGGAAAGTTATATTAGGTAATGAGGTAAAACACTCCTAATCACAGTGAGTTCATTTTCAGGTGAGATTCATAGACATGTGTACATTTTAATTAGATTGAAGGCTAGATATATTTAGTCAAAAATCATTACGATGAAAATCAAGATTTGTCAAGAGCACAAATTTTCCTCAATTTATTATGGTTAAATATGTATAGCATGCTAAAAATGGTACTAGAGTTTTGTCCTCCTTTTTTAGAGCTAATTACAAAAAGAGCCTCTTATAAAATGATTGGATCATTGTTTATTGTCCTAATTTGTTTGGTACAAATTTTCTAAGTTGCGCGGACTCTTCACTTTCGATGCCGCACCCGTCTCGGATTCTCCAAAAATACACTACTTTTGGCGAATCTGACGCGCACCCCTTGACATTTTTGAAGAGTCCGAGCAACATAGCAAATTTTAACAGATAGATTTGTTATTCATAGTTATAGTATGGAATTTCCCAAGATTTTCATAGTTACGTAAGGATTTTTCCATGATTATGTAATGGTGTCTTGTTTATATGTAGCAAATGAGCGGGTTGAGCTGAATTTGGATTGGTCAAAATGGATTGAGTTAATAAATAAACAGATTATTGTCCCACCCAAAATTACATGCGTTAAAATGGGCTAAAATAGGAGTTATAACTCAACAAACTCTCACTAACTTTTAATTGTTTTATTTATTCTTTTACAATGTTTTAGTATCTTATAATTTTTTTTGTTATCATAAGAAAATGTTTTTTTGAATTTCTTTTTACATGCATGAATCAATTTGGAATAGATATCAGTTCAAATTTTTATGGGCTATGTGTTGGGTTGAGCTAATAAATGGGCAAATCCAACTTTGGATGAACTGGGGACTATGATTTCATCAACTAATTTTATCATCTCTACTGACTGTGTCTATTTATTAATTAATTAATTGTTGATATGAATAACAGGGCATTTCTTGGGAGTGTGAGCAACCACTGCGCGCAGAATGTGAAGTGTCCAGTTCTAATTGTGAAAAAGCCAAAAACTGATGGCAGAAGCAAATAGATTTGTTGTACGTTATGGAATTTGTAATTGTTCGTCCAATGTAAATTAAATAGGCAGGGTGCTGTGATTTTGTTGTGTGTTTTTTTTCCCCCTTTTTCCTTGATTTATGTACCTTTTGAATTAAACTTGCTTAATAATTGTATGATTGTTTTTCAAATGTTAGAGGCAACATATTAAATTTCTATTTTTGTGTAATACCCACAAAATCTACAGTTATGGTAGTAGAGTTGTTGATACTTAGTTATGGTTGTCATCCCTCATTGCAGAAGGTCATCAAGTGTTATACCTATAGTTATAGATTCTCAGGCTGGACTTGTCTCTGAATAGAGTCCATCCGTAGTTAACTTCAAGAAAGATTTGCAGAATCTTACTTGTAAGGTTGTCATGTTGCAAGACAATGTTACGCCACCACATCTTCCTCCTTTTGATTATGCTTTTCCGAAACCATTACACAGCAAACGTTTACATGAAGTGCTTAGACACTTGTATCTGAGAATCGAAACAGTCCAATCCAACTCAATGACATTGTGATACCTCATGGTAAAAAAAAGAGCAATAGCAAGGACTTAAAAGGAAAGAAGGTTTTGGTGGACTGCGTACTGCTCATGTGCCTCCTTCGAAAAGAAAGGAGCAGATATGTTGATGTTTGTGAGAATGGAAGAGAGGCCGGCCCATGAAAAAGCTTTCAAATCTTTGAATGACATGAAGAAAGTTGAAGCTGACAAAACCTATGACACTACTAATTTTTGCAAATAAACGTAGTAAATTTTGATTTTTTTTCCTGCATAAATAGGTTGCAATATTTGTAACTGTAGATACCAGTTATGGACCGGAAACAAGCAACAAAGCTAAGGGAGGAGAAAAGACATGGAGCTTAACTCATTTTTTCCCCTTCTATTAGTCAGGTTTATGTAAACTTAAAGTTAGGGATAAGGGTCTGAAAAATACAGTATTAAATATATATGTTTAAAATACAGTATTAAATAGTCTAGGGAGGTAATAGATCCTCATGAAAGTTTAGTATTGCAACAGCAAATCCGACCAAAGTTGGGGTATTTTTCAGACTTTTATCCCTTAAAGTTATTAAAGCTAATACGTTACGTTTATATAAATCCGAATCATTATTTCTGGATAGGATATACTCAACAGAGGAGTAAATCTTAAAGATAACAGTGAGCATCCAATTTTACTGGTCAAGTTGCACTTGATTAACAGATTTAATCTTCTCAGGTGCTTCAAGCAATAAAATACAGCAAATAATCGAGACAAGGAGCCATTTAAATAGAAAATTAGGTAGAAATTAACTAGTGTAATTTCAACACCATTTAGTTTAAAATTCTAGTCAAAACCAAACATGTATTCCTATTGGCCGAGTCCCAATGACATCAAAGCAATCAGCCATATAAGACCTCATGCACCCTCAATCTCCGTCTTTTCAATAAAATTGGGAAGGGGCTAATTCACTAATAAGGAAAAAAAAAAGAAACGGGGGAGGGAGGAGGAAATCTTCCGGGAACTGCCAAGTAGCTTCTTTGTCAGTTGAATCAAAATGCTTGGCCCTTACAGTTCATCCTGCAAAAACAAAAGGGTACATACTGTCAGATTGAGAACCAGAAGAAAAGATTGATGCCACCATTGTTTTGAAAGTTAAAAACAATTTGTCAATTCTTACATGTGTGTCCTCATCCTTGGAGTCAGACTTGTCATCAGCATCATCTGAATCAGCCTCATCAGCCTCGTCATCTTCCTCGGCCTGGAAAAACATGTTAACAGCATAAGAGCAAGACAACAAGGAATAACACAGCTTACTGATAGAGTAAGAAAGGGTTTTCCAAAGAAAATTTAGAGGCTTACATCAGATTCAGCTGGAGCATTCTTTGATTCCTCCTCCTCTTTCTTCTTTTCTGCTTCCTCAAAAGCAGCCTTTTCAGCCTGCATAATTAAGATAATATTAACTATTAAGACTCAATAATTCTATTATGACTACACTAAGAGAATAAGGAAGGAGCCACATACATCCTTCTGCTTTCCCCATGTTTCCTCTGCAATGGACTTGGCATACTCTGGATCATCGCATATCACAACATTGTCAAACAAGGTTCCAGATTTCACCTGCAAAATACATTATGCTCATGTCAATTAAGTGCAAATGCAGTAAATCAAAATTGTTTAATGGTGTAATTTACAGCAGATCACACAAGAAAAGGAAAATTCCTTACTTGCCACAGCTCAACTCCGACATACTTCAATTTTGGGAAAACATATAGATCTGGGTCATCCTTGAAGTCTAGAGACAAAAACAGCATAGATATCAATAATTGTGATACTAAAAGTCAGCTCACAAAAATATATAGACGTAGTATTGACAACTAAAAGGACCTGGGTTGTCAATCATAGGAGCCTTCCACTTCCCCTTGTAGTTGGGGTTCTTGATTTTCTGAAAAGACGAAAAACTAAGCATTAGGCACCATAATCAGGGACAAGTCATTCAACTTAAATGTTCAGACTCCACAAACCTTTGCCTTCCATGGGCCCTTGTACTCCGGATTGGGGATGGTTGGGGCTGTCCATTCACCATCTTCTTCATCATCCCAGTCCTCTGGCTGCAATTTAAAAAAGGCTCAGTAATTAAAAAATTTACTCTATATTCCAGGTATTTATACAAGACTTATGTAAGTAAAGCTCAACTGGTTACCTTCTTGGCTTCGGGATCAGTTATCTCCTCTGGAATGTCATCATAGCCCTGCAGTTATTACAGATTGAATAAATTGATCGTCATCTTCCTCCATTTTCAAATGGCACAGACAAACCACTCAAAAAATATACAAAGGATACCTCTGGCTTCTTATCCTCAGGATCATCAATGAATTCCTTGTCATCCCAATCTTCAGGCTGCAATAAACATGTAACTTGATCATTAACACTATCAAAAAGATAAATATCAATTGACTCTGAAAATGTGATGAACTGGGAATTACTTTCTTGGCACTTGGATCCTTGATCTTCTTTGGTGGGAGAATGTCCCAGTCAGAGTACAAGCTACCAGACTGTTTCTCCACATTGTCAATGAGAATACTGTATGTGGCATCAGGGCGGAGGATGAAAGTGTAGACATGGGTCAGCTGATCAGTCTCACATGGGACTTCCTTCTTGATCAAGTGGTTTGTCTCGTTATGAGTGAGAATAGCATGGACTTTCTTGGTACTGTAGCCACAGATGTCTGGTCCAAACATGATACTGCATGGAAACATTTATCAAAAACTTCATTCATGAACTACGGAACATTTTTAAAAGTAAAAACATACATCAAAACAAATAATACTTTTATGGTTAAAAAAAGTAGCAAGAAAATATTATGTGCAACCTGTAGGGAGTGTCACCACCGAATTTCTTTTGGTCAACGTCTCCACTAAGCAACTTCATGTACCCACCACCACAGTCAAGCTTCTGCTCATGCTTAACAGAGAACTGGAACACTAAGTTCTTTCCCTTGTTACTAAATTCAGGGAACTCAGCCGAAATGGCGTAGAACCTGTAGTCTTCACTGGTCTGAATACCTGAAATATAGAATAAGTAAATAGATATTATTTTTAACATTCAGCTCCAGATAAAAGAGTCAGATATCAAAAGGCTTATAGCTTGAAGTAACTAGGCTCTAATTAGTGGGAGATTGCAGACCTTTGTCATTGGCGTCTCCATTCCACTTCCCAGAGGTGTGATTCCACTCTCCAGCCATGTTTTCATCTTTCTTCCATTCAGATTTTACCCACCTGCTTTCCCAGCCATCTAAAAGTTCAAGAAGCAAAACTTATCAGCCTCACAATGCCCAACATAAGAGAATAATTTGACATATTTAAACTTGACAATTCTAATGCAGCAGAACAACCCACAGAATATCAGCAGAATATAAGCATAGATTTCACACTAATTCAGTAACTAGGCAACATTAATGTATTTCAGTATCAAACACTAACATTGATTGCTAATTCAGCCAAACATATAGTTAATAGATGCTAACTATTTTGATTTCCAGTCAACAAATAAACAAACTGCCAACAAACATTGTATATGAAAACAATGCAAGAGTGCAATGCCCTAGTTATACTAGGAAATGTCAAGAATTAATTTTATCCATGTAATACTAATAATCATGATCTTTCGAAATTTTACTCTGTATAATATATAGATCCAATATTAGCTAGTCAGAGTGTTAAGACATGATTTTTTAAATCATATAGCAAACCGGATAAGATCTAACAATTCTACCAATTACCAATCAGTCCAAGTACATGAAGAAAATTGCAGTCCCATCGCAAGAAAATACACGCAAATGGAGCATGCTCTTTCAGAGAGACAATGTAGATATACTCGATGGCACTCAGACACATCAACATTCAAAAAAATGCAAATCATAATCACAAACATAGAATTCAAAAACCTAACATGTCAAAACAACATTCCGATCTACATATATCATCTTAAAATTGACAGATCTACTCCGAAACTTCAAGATTCTATCAGATCAAACTAAAAACAAACAATTAAGCTCAGATCTCACACTCCTCATCATTTTCCACAAATTCACTCCAAAATCAAATGGATCACAAAAATTGATCCAAATGACATCAATTAATTGACGTAAATTAATTAAAAAATGGATAAAAAATTTACCATTGAAGCTTTCCTCGAAGAAAACTTCGGCGGCGGCGGCGACCACTAGTAGAGAGAACACAGCAACGAGATGGAGAGAGCTAGGGCTTTTCATTCGTCGAGTAGCCATGGCCACTATTGTGTGAGATGGAAAATACTGACTGTGAGATCTCTGACGAACGCTCTTTTATACTGTGGAGAGTTATTTTCGGTAGATACGTAGGGCAGCGTTTGGGTTTAATCTGACGTGGAAGAATTAAATGGCATGAACGAATCAAAATGTGCCATCTGTCATCAGAGTGTCATTAACTTGACGTGGCTGATGCTTATTGGGAACCTACACGAGTGAGAATGGCCATATTTACGTTGGCACTTGTGCGATGATTTTTTCGAAATAACGAATTTACCCTTTTGTTTCCTTTTTTAGCCCTCGTATATGAATTTCACACAAATGCCGTGCAAAAATACTCTATGCTAATTTTCGAACCTTTGGATTTACTTGCTGTCAATTACTCGATTCCAAAATAGTAGTCCAATTCATTTAATAAGAGTTAATTTAATTAATTTTAATAACAAATTTAAGTTGAATCAATTTAATATTTTAAAATTTAATTTTTTTTAATTATTATAAAAAATTTATAATGAAAAGTAATATAGCTTTAAAAAAATTTATATCAATTTGATGAAAAATATATTTTAAAATGTTAGTCAAGACTCATATTAAATATTTTAGAATGTGATGTGTATTGTTTCAAAAAAAAAATTAGACAGGTTAATTTAAAATATTTAATTACTCCTTGTACAATCAAAATGCCATTAATAATCGTTACTACTACTGTTTTAGTAATTATATATTTTTTTTCAATTCTTCCCTTATATAATTCAATTTTCATTTTTTCGATTTTTGAAATTCTATTTACCTTTTGAGGCCGAAGTTTAATTTTTTTAAAAAGTGAATTTCTGAAAAGTCAAATATGCTTATTAGAACCTCCCCAAAGCTCATTACTTTTTCACATTGTTTCTTTTGGAAATTGTATTATAATACTTTAACAATTTTAAGAGATTGATTACGTATTATAACTCTTGTCATTCTACGAGATCTGCTTCCATGTATATTACCATTTCATCTTGGTTGCTTTTTGTTTTGTCAACCGTCAAGAAATGGAAAAGGATTCCATTATGGAAAATCCATACTGTAATTATTAAAATTTGAGTGTTGATCGAATGCAAGATGCTAATGAGCACATTATATCAATTGAATCCTTTATTAATGTTTTTTTCTAATAAACAATAGCAGGCTCAAATCAATTTGTGAACATCTTAATTATTTTTTAAAAAATCTTCAATTTTTGTTGTTAATTTTCATTGAGATTTCATAATTACAAGCAATGAGGCGGGGCTATTCTCTGTCTGAAGGGTATTAACTAATATTAATTCGTTAAAAAAATTATATTATGTAAATATAATCTTAAGAAAATATTTAAATTACATAGTTTATTTTTAAGTTTTTAGTAAAAATTTTAACTCTATTATTGATTGAAAATTTGTGTTGAGTCCAAAAACTTCAGTGAGAATAATAATCACAAAATAAAACTACAGAAAGTTCTCACACCATAAAACCATGCACCAACCCATGTGGTTGGTTTCCGACGTATAATAAGTAACCATTATTCATTCAATTTGTTCGTACTATTATTTTTTTAGTTTGTTTTTATAAAAGAGTGTTTTTTGAGAGTAATTATTTAATTTTAATATTTCACTAATATATTTAAGATTATAAAATTTAATGACATTTTGATACATTCAACGTATATTTTAATTTAAGATCAGACAATTTATAAGTCTTTTTTATTTTCTTACATGTTGTGTCATATCAAAATAAATAAATAAATTGAAAATGTGGAGTAACAAAATAACTTATGCCTGCTGAATTTAGATAGTATATACGTTATAACATGTGTAACCTTTTGTCCAAAGCAACCAACTTTTGGTGGAATAATTAAACAAGTATTTCCATAACCAAGATCCACTTTAATTTAATTTTTAAAGAAAGAGGGGTTGGGTAAAGTTACCAACTACGTTTTATTTTTTAATTCATTTTTGTAGTTGTTCTATTGAGATCCAACTTATCTATTTTTAGAGTGGAGATTATTTTTATTATTCAAAATGTGTACTTTTTACAAGGACAAGTGGGCCGGCACTTGTCTTTTTTATTTTGCAGATTTTTGAATTGAATGGATGCTTTATTTGGAAGATATCCATTTCAGCCACTCATTTAATTAGCTGGATTTGTTATGATTATAATTTATCGATTACCAATTCAAATCAGAATTATTATTTTTGTAGCTTATACACTATAGTATAATATACGATCCTAAAATGTTGAACTTTGTGTCTTTAAAATTTTGATCTGTTAATTACAGCTCAATTCTCGTTTGTTTTTTCCTTTGTTTTCTTTTGACATTTTCATCAATCCATTTAATAGTTTTTTTTTTCATTTTGCTTTATGTTTTTGTGACCTTATTGGACCAAAGAGCTAGGCAGTTCGGTGGTTCAGGAAGGATTGAACCACAAGGATCTATTGTAAGGAGTTTTATTCATCATTTTTGCAAGAAGTTGTTTTCACAACTCAAACTTGTGACTGCATGATAATATGACCCTTTTTGTCGAACATAAACAATCTTCTTACCTCATAACGGTACTCAAACTACATCTATAAAACTAGACTGAGTTAACTCACAAAGGTAGAAATAAAATCTGCGTACGTATTATCCTTTCTAAACCCAACCTATAGAATTAGGTTGGGTATGTTATTTTCGTTGTATTGGACCAAAAAAGGATAAGGGACAGCAATTGGCATACGCAAAGGAATATACTGTAATCCGCTCAACCTACTTACCTACTTTTTTTTCTCTGTGTTTACCAATGGTTTTTCCATTTTTATGTTACTAAAGAAAGATTAGAAAAAGTAAACCTGAGAATTAACTTTTCAAAACAAGAAAGACACGATTTTATTGAAATCAATTACTTCTATTAAGAAATTTTGAAAAGCTTAGCCCCAATTATTATTTTTTGGTAAGCTAATAACCTATACAATAAGGGGTCGTGTGGTTTGAAAATGAGTTATGATGGGATAAGTTATGTTGGGATAAGTTATGTTGGGATTAGTTATGATGGGATAAGTTGTGTTGGGATTATTTTTTATTGAGTGTTTGGTTTGTTGTATTCAAAATAATAAATTTTAAGAACAATTTATTTGTTTACAAAAATGCCCTTCATTAATGTAAAAAGTGATATAACAAAAGGGTT
>JAJOOR010015282.1:0-19775 GCA_036250505.1 Solanum acaule
AGTATGAAAATCCGTAGGAAACTTATTTTCCTACAAATTTTCATACTAATCCCCAGGAAAATCCCCATGTAATTCACACTTTTCTTGTAGTGACAATTGGGAAAAGTATAAGCGGAATGACAGTTATCAAAACAGTAACAATTAGCATGTAGATAAAAAACAGTAACACATAATTAGTTTAAGGAAAGTAGTAAATAAATAAATAAATGCATGAATAAGTAAATATTAAAAGAAAAAATAAATGTGAAAGTTAAAATAAACAAAATAACCCCAATTCATATAAAGGCTTAGGGTAGGGATTGACATGTAGGACAGTTAAAGGAATTAAACAAATTATTACAAAATAGGATTCAACAAATAAGGAAAGAAGGAAGGGTTTGACCATGAAAAGAAAATAAAAGGGGTAGAGAAAATGATTAAGCATAAAATAAAATAAATAAGGCAAGAAATATATCAAACAAGGAAGATAGAACAAATAGGAAAGAAAGAGAGGGACTAAACATGGAAAGAAATAAAAGGGTAGGGAAAATGATCAAACATGGAATAAAGACAAATAAGGAAAACTATTTATTAAGTAAGGAAATAAACCACTAGGAAGAAGTAAAAGGAAACATGAAATAAATGCAACTAAGGAAAACAATTTATTAAGCAAGGAAATAAACAACTAGGAAGAAGAGAAAGGAATTAAACATGGAAATAAACAAAATAAGCAAATTAAACCACAAAACCAAATAAAACCCACATAAATAAATAGGACACATAATGGTAAGAACCTATTTATATCTCCAGTGGAATCGTCATGCTGTCGCGCCTCATTTTTCACAAAACGGGTTGTGCAACGACTTGACAACTCTTTTAGATTTTGATTAAAAGAGAGTTGTCACCTTAAGAATTAAAGTCGTGTAAGGACACCTAACTAACCAAAATAATTTTAATTAATTAAGTTCAACGAAACTAATATTCGTATAAGGGTTCAAGTTATATCAAGAGGAAGGTATTAAGTACCCTTCGAGGTCCACAAATGTGGGTCCCAACCGTATCTCATATATTTATGCGGAGGTTAAGCATGTGGAAAATAAGGTCTAATTATTCATCAAGTTTAATTAAAATAAACTAAGTGAAAAGGTATATACAAATTAAAAGCATTTGATGTAAATTAACTAACATAAAACATGACTAAAAAGATAAGCAAGAACACAGAAAGTACACAATCAAATATAGAGGAAAAACATTTTTATTAATTAACTACCCCAAAAAATATAGGCAACAATATAAAAGAAAAAAGAAAAAGGGGATAACATAAACCTAAATTAAATATTTCTTCTCGGATCAGCGCTCGACTTATTAATCAGGAGACAAATCAAAGTTTGTCATTTTCTGCTTGAGTCAACTTACAATTTTGATAAGGGACTAATTACCCCTACCCCCTTTCTAAGTTTATTTATTATTAAGAATCTAAAGCGAACTAAATAAATTCTAAAAACTAATATCCTAAAAGGTGTCTTGTGTCCCAACTTAATGTCCAAGAGACATTGGACTAATTAGATGGTGGATTTTAGACTAAACAAATATAAGTTTCCTAATTAGGTCCCTAAGCGTCAAAAATAAATAAATAGGTCAAACATTTAGCACGTAAATCTCATATTGACCTCTAACTTAGGTTATCAACATGCTTGAAGACACAAATAGTTGTGAAAGATCCAGGCAAAAGTGTGTGCACAAACAAATATATTATAACAATATATTTAATTTTATAAGAAGCAAAAGATAAGGGTGCAAGTTGATTTCAAGGGCACCAGTCAATTAAAAAGCATATCAAATGGTCTTTAATATGCTGAAAATAATTTCTTGATTAATTTTAAAAAGGCAGGGAAACATGTAAAAAGTCATACATTATTTTTTTGATATATTATTATTATTATTATTATTATTATCATTATTTATTATTATTTTATTTTTATAATTATTGTCGTCGTCATTATTATTATTATTTTATCATTAATTGTTATTATTTTATTTTTTTATAATTATTGTCGTCGTTGTCGTCATCGTCGTCATCATCATTAGTGTTGTTGTTGTTGTTATTATTATATGCTAAGGTGTTAGACATATTGATTAACATAAACAATTAAGAAAAGGAAATAACTTTAATATGCTGACAGAAGATATTTAAATCAAAACTTAAGTAGTTAATTAATGTCAACAATAGACCCTTTTATATTTTATTTTAATTTGATCTATAGTGGGAAATAAGAACAAACAAACAATCATACTCCTATAGACATGTTTTCTAACACAAATATGTTGCAATAAAATAAACATGTAGCATGTAAATGTAACACCTCGAACTTCGAGAAATAGCTAAAAAGGGCAAACGGGCAAGTCCACGAACTCAAAATAGATCTTGGACCCTTCACGAGACCTTAGATGGCCCGTTTAGGGGACCACAACTCGTCTTGGACATCGTGAAGGACTACCCAAGGCAGCCAAGGTGAAGGTCACCTAGATGAGCCACTAAATGGCTTATGGTGACTTGTACTATCCGTTTAGTGGTCCGTACAAGTCACCCATCAGATTTTGAGTTTGGGGTCAACTTCAAATGATCATACAAAACACAAAATGAATTAGGTAGATCATGACCTATCAAATTAAAGGTCTTTGAGTCCTCCTTCCAATGCCATCAAGTTTGCCTTATTTCGAGTTTGGAATAAAAAATCATTCCCTTTTTAGTGAAGCCTTGTTGGGTAGGTGTAACTTGATGATCCACTAGAGGGGCCGTAAAACATTAAATGGCCCATGAAGCATTAAACAGCCCGTGAAATTGCCCGTTTTAGGCACCTAGCCTTTTCAGTTTTATAAGTTGAGTCGTTTTTGTCTTTCCCCTATGTGTTTGGTACATAAACTACGTCATTTTAACCCATATTCTAAGCCTAAACTACGTCATTTCACACCAAAATTAAGGGCTTAGAAAGTGTTATCAATTATTTTACGTTCATTAATACTTCAAGACATTAGAGAAAGGTTTCAAGAAAAGAAAATCTAGGGTTCTAGCGTTCTTCAAGTTTCTTCTAGT
This sequence comes from Solanum acaule, assembly GCA_036250505.1. NCBI lineage: Eukaryota > Viridiplantae > Streptophyta > Magnoliopsida > Solanales > Solanaceae > Solanum > Solanum acaule. Next base: position 3,074 of record JAJOOR010015282.1, read on the forward strand.
TCACCAAATAACTTCGTTGTTCCAGGTATGTACGGATATCATAGTTTTAGACTAGTTCGTCCTCTTGCCCTACATCTACTTTCAAATCAGTAAAAGAGTAATTTAGGGTTCTTTCCTTAGATTTCATTATTCTTGAGATGAGTTGATATTGAATTCTGAATTCTTGAGTTGTTAATTATTGAATTCCCATTCCTAATCATTGAATTGTCATACAATGTGAATTGTGATTATTGAGTTGATTGTTCATGACTATTTTTCAACATGAACACTATTTTGAGTATTTAGTGAACTCTTATTGAGAATCTTTTAACCAAAACATCATTGTTTAAACTGAGTTTTGAGGAAGTAAGGAGTAGTTTTGGGAAAGAGTATTAGGGAGCTAAGTATTTCTCAAATGTTTCATTTTTACATGAATAAAAAGAGTAGACTTTTTATTTTGAGAAAAGTTAAAAGAGGCTTCAGAAAGATTAAGTATAGAGCAGTTACCTCTTAAAGAGGCCCCCTTTGAGTAATTATCTCAACCCAGAATGTAGTTTTACATTAAGCAAAGAGAAACCTTGTTTTATAAATGAACAATGAGTTTCAGAGACAGTTCAGAGCAGTTACCTCTTTTAAGAGGATAATTTGAGCAATTATCTCAAACTAGAGAAAGAGTAATGTTTTTATACATTTCAGTAGTATTGAGCACCGATATGGGGGAGAGCTCAGACAACTTACAGCCCCCATAAACCATATCTTGCCAACATGGACACATGATCATACTTTTAGATGAATCCTTAGTGCCTTCAGGTAGAGCCTAGTGGATCCACTTAGTTGAGGTGTCCTATATCCCGGCATGCTATAGGATAGTTTTGGCAGCGTGGATAAGACGATGTGTCATCACGTAGCTTATAGTAATGGTTGTCAGTTAGAGATCTCCCAATAGAGTTAAAGTGTATTTTTATATATTATTTTTTATGTTAAAGTTCAGAGAATTGAAAGTTAAATGGTTTCGGTCCTTTAATTTTTTACATTCAGTTGAGTTTATGTTATACCTATTGCAGTCCTTCATTTCAGTTATTTCGCCTCGGCTATAATACATATTCGTACATTCAAATGTACTGATGTCATTGCCTGCATCTTTTATGATGCAGATACAGGCGTTCAGGATCATCAACCGTTGAGATCACTTTGTGCTCCAGATAGCTTTGGTGAGTCTCTTTGCTTTCCGGAGGATTTCACATTTATTTTCATGTTATTGTTGAGTTGTCATGGGTTTTGTCCCGACATCTATCCTAGTATTAAAGGCTTCATAGATAGTTAGAGTTGAGGACTTAGTACTTTCTTTCATTCAAAGGTTGTTTTGCAATGTATTATTATTATTGCAATTAAGTATTTTCGGACATTCCAATTGAGTTTATGTTGAGATAAATGTATGTTTTAAGCCTATTATCGCTTAAGTCAGTCTTCCGCTAAGTAGTCAGCCAGGCCAAGGGTTCGCTTGGGGATCATAAATGATTTCTCGAGTACCAGTCACGTCCAGGGTGTACACTCGGGGCGTGGAAATAAACCCCTCCCACCTTAGACGATCTCCAAATTTATTTTGTATATATAGAGCATCACTTATACATGTTATTACAATCTAAAATAAATGAGTAAATGAACATAATAATACAAATTTGAGGTACAAATGCTAAACTGAAATCCTTGTCCATTAACCAACCTAGACGACTTTTAAAACTTGAACAATAATGTCCAAATAAGGAATAATGCAACACATATATATAATACCAAAGATACACATAACATTAATTATTTTGTCTATATATAAGGCGCACACACACAAGAATTCAAACAAACAAAGAATAACAACAAATATAATGTCACACATAGAGAGAGGAAAGAAGAAAACTGACCATGACACTTCCTTTTATTTATTTAAACATACTAAAGTATGCAAAATATTCGTATCAAAAAGTAGGTTAAACTTAAATAATATTAATGCGAAAGAAGGATTAAACTAATGAAGGAAGCTAACATATTAAATAAATTAATTAATCATCAAGAATAAACTTAACCCAACGTCCAACTTGAAACAATAAATTGAGCAGCAAACATTGAAAGCAGTTCGTAAGATTTTTATTTTTCTTTTTGAGAGTATTTTTGATTAAAGCGTGTGGAAAAGTGAATGGGGACTTCTGTTTATAGTAAATGAAAAAACATAACCGAGAAAGGGAAAACAATAATGGGAGCGAATTATGAAAATTAGTTTTTCTTCAACAAAAAGAGGGTCAGATCAGTAAGAATTTATTACCAAAATTGAATAATATTGTTTTTTTTAAAAAATAAACATGTAAGAATATGTTCAAATTTCAATTAAGGAAAAAGATCAATTAAAGCAACCACAAACATTTAAGTAATGTAAAATTAAGTAAAGAAATAATTATGTTAAAAAGAAAATAATTTTGTAGCCCATATCATATATAATAATTTTTACCATGATCGGACAAGTGAATATGGCAGGAAATATATATGACAAAGAATCAATTTTAACAAATATATAAAACTTACACACGCAAAGGGTCAGCCCATATTAAATAAAATATAATAATTTAAGAAAGCAATACTAAATCAAGGCTTAATCAACAAAGAGAATTATTATCTAAAAAAAATAAATCCATTAGTTACTAGAATTAAGGGAACTAACCAAAAGTTAACCAATTAATTGAGTACGGAATATCAACTAGTCAACATAGAAGAAAAAGTATTAAGGCATATTTTAAGGTGAAGATTAAAGGAAATGATGACACATATGAAGTTGAAATTAATTTGAACAGAAGAGTATTTCAATCTGTGCAGAAAGAAAAATAATTATTTTAGGAGCAACATCGAATTTGATTCTTATTCAATTAGGCATTTATTAGATTTTAAAAGTAAAGAAAGTATTCATGCTAATTGTCAAGAATTCAAAATAATCCAAACAAAAAATATCACAATAGGCTCTGCTATATATAAGCAATGAGAATTACGAAATTCGGTGTAATAATACGCATACTTCTGAATTTTTTACAAACTTAGGCTTCACTTATTAATTCAAACACCAAGACGAGTAAACACACGAAGGCAAAGAGAGTAAGGGGATGAAAATTTTATCAAAACAACGCCATAGCAAGCTAGCAAATTATATGATCAGTAAACGATTTAAAATAAGACATACATAAGTTTAACTGCAAAAATGGACAATTAAAGCAATTGTGTAACACCCCGGAAAATTTTTGAGCTAAGACTTGAACCCTTTTTCATTGTGAGTAGGATTTTACCAAGAAATTTAAATTTCTTAAGTATTAAGGTCAGGTCACTAGATATAGCACCTTGAGTTCCAAAAAGAATTAAAGAGAATTCATTCAAGTCGTTCCTTAGTTCTTTTAAGTCTTGGGTCAACTTCAAACGACCATACCTTTTAGCACATGATAAGTTAGGAGACCCATAAGATATCAAATGAAATATCTCTAAGTCCTCTTTCCAACGCCACCGAGTTTGCTAATTTTTAAGCTCGTATGAGGGAGATATGCCTGTTTGAAGTTGGGCTGTCCAATTAAGGAAAGTTACCCGAAAATATGAGGGGTATTTTGGTCGATTCCTTAACCAATCAGATTTAAATGTTTTTAGTAAGGTTATAGGAGCCTAAACTGATTGGAATTAGTTTTAGTTATTCCTAAAATATGCTTAGGGTTTTTAGAGGAGTTCAAGAAGAGAAAAGAGGAGAAAAGAGAAGAAAAGAGGGAAGTTTCAAGCGTTTGTTCAAGAAATTCAAGATTTTGCCAAGAACCTAGTTCTTTGAGGTATGTGAGTATGTCATAGTGTTGGGTTCATTCTGTAACACCCCATAAATTTTTTGACCTAAGACTTAAACCGTTCTTCGCAGTGAGTGAGATTTTACCAAGGAATTAAAAATTTCTTAAGTGTTAAGGTCACTAGATGTAGCACCTTAAGTTCCAAAAAGAACCAAAGAGAAAAGCAATGAAGTCATTCCTAAGTTCTTCTAAGTTGTGGGTCAACTTAAAAAGACGATAAATCTTAGTACAGGTTGAGTTAGGTGGGCTACAAGATATATAATGAAAGGTCTTTGATTTATCTTTTCAACACTACCGAGTTTGCTAAGTTTCGAGTTCGGATGAGTGAGATATGCCCTTTTGAAGTCAGGCTGTCCAGATAAGGAAAGTTACCCGAAAATAGTAAGTGGTATTTTGGTCTTTTCCTTACCCAATCAGATTTAATTCGTTTTTAGTAATATTTTAGGGGTCTAATATGATTAGGTTCAGTTTTATAATCCTAATCTACGCCTAGGGTTTTAGTGGATAGTTCAAGAAGAGAAATGAAGAGAAAAGAGGAGAAAAGAGGAGAAAAGAGGAGAGGATCAAGCGTTCATCGAGATTCTTGCGGTTTTTCGCCATGGGTTTGATCCCTAAGAGGTATGTAAGCTTTCATAGTGTTGGGTTTATTCACCCATACGCCAATCATGTTAATTTCAGCGTTAAATTCGTTGTAGGAAGTTGAAAGTATGATGTTCTTGAATTATGTTCTTGAAATTGGCTTTAGTTCTTGAGTTTAGATGAGATTGTTGAGTTCTTGATGAAATCATGTTGATTTTAGAGTTGTCTATGAGTAGGTTCTTGTTTTCATGTGCTGGGTATCTAAATCTAAAGAGGGATTAAGAAAAAAAACAATCAAATTTAGGTGAATTGGGGTTAGAAAATGAAGAAGAAAAAAGTCGGGAGAATCTCGCACTTTGCTCCGCGTTGCAGACCTGCCTTCCCCTTTAACCAAAATTTTCTTCGCGTTGCAGAGAGGTCACAGACTTCTCTGCCTCAAAAGTTAATTCATGACCAATTATTAAAATGCTTCTCTGCGTCGCGGACTTGCTTCCATACAGTGATTTCTTGATCGTTTCTCATGTTTAACTATCTAAAAACACTCCTAAAAATCCCAAGATCTTTCCTATCACAAATCACAACCTTGAATTCATAAATCAAATTCAAGGTAGAGTTAAGAGTTAAGTCTTGAGAATTCTTTCGAACATTCTAAGAAAGTCCCATTGAGTCCTTTTGTGGAGTTTTCTACAACATCTAGTAACTTATTTCAAGACTTGAGCAAGTGAGTATGAGAGTGAGGAGAATGTATTCATGAATCTTTTTTGTCATCACGATATCCTTCATATCAGGAACCATAACTTTTGAATTCATAATTCACATTCAAGAGAGAATTAACAGTAGAGTTTAAGGAAGCCTTTGAGTTCAATTGCAAATCCTTTAAGATCCATCATCGATTTGAGTTAAGTTTTGAGTAAGTAAGTATGAGAATGAGAAGAGTCGTGTACATCAATTCCTTATTGATATTTTGACCCTTGTGTCGAGTTGTTCATGCCCATAACTTCAGCATGAACTCCATAAATTGAGTATCATTAAGAGGAGTAGTATCTTCAAGTTCTAAGTCTTGAGTATTGAGTCCCTAACCCCCTTTGAGTTTATATTTCTAATCACGGGACTATTACCTATTACCCATGAAGTCTATGAGTTAAGTTGTTCATACCCACAATTCCGCATGAACCCTATAAGTCGAACATTCTTGAGATGAGAAGTACCTTTGAGTCCTTGAGTTGAGTAGTTCATGTTCATAATTCCGCATGAACCCTCTGAGTTGAGCATTCTTGAAATTAGTAGTATCATTGAAGTTCTTGAGTTCCAAATATTGAGTTCTATCTATGGTTATTGAAAACCTTGCATTGAGTCGTTCACGCCCATAATTCGGCACGAACCATATTTTAAGAAGTCTTTTACAAATGTTTTAACTTTGTTTTAAGACTTAAGCTTTGAGTTGAGTAAAGAAGTAAAGTTTATTTTCTTTAAAATGATATATGGGAAGTAAGTATTCCCAAGAGTAAATGTTTTCACATTTAAGATGAGAGGAAATTTCCAAAAGAGTTTTGAGCAGTTTGAGTACCATCTTTTTTAAGAGAAAGATTTTTGAGTAATTATCTCAAATCAAAGAAAAAGTTATGCTTTAAACATATGAGCTGAGTATTTTGGGAGTAGTATTGAGCACCGATATGGGGACGAGTTTGAGATCAGATAACTCAAGTCTCCATACACTATGTAGCCATCATGGGTAGAAAGGATCATACTATTTAGATGACTCCTTAGTGATTTTTAGCATAGACTAGTGGATCCACTTAGTTAAGACGTTCTATATGACGGCAAAGTATAGGACAGTTCTGGCAGCGTGGGCAAGACGTTGTACCATCACTTAGGCTCATGGTGGTGGTTGTCAGTTAGAGAAACTTCCACAAAGTTATATTATATTTTATTTTATATAAATTGATCAATACATTGAGTTTCTATCCACAGTTTTACAGCTTTCCATATATTGCATGTGTGTTGTTGCTTTATATTGAGTTGAGTAACCATAGTCGAGTATCATATCTTTGAGTAGAGTATCTAATCTCTGAGTTGAGTATCTTATCCTTGAGTACTTATGAGTTGAGTAAGTTGAGTAGTTTTGAGTATCCTTGAGTATTCCTTGAGTTGAGTAAGTTTGAAAAGAGGTAAGTATGTTTCTTTTTTCTTATCAAGTTCAAGCTTATGTTTATGTTTTAGAATTCCCCTTACATGCTCGTACATTCCACGTACTGAGCCATTTATCCTGCATCCTTTCATGATGCAGATACAAGTATTCAGGGTCATCAACAGGAGCTTCGTTGATACCATATGCAGTTCGAGTTAGTTATGGTGAGCCTCCTTGCTTCCAGAGGATTTCATTTAGCTTTCAGTTATATCAGTTGTTAGGAAGTCATGGGTCTTGTCCCGATTTCCATCTTTGTCATTTAGAGGCTTCATAGATAGGCAATAGAGTTTCAGAAATGTGTTCATTTATTTTATTAAATGCTTTAAAGACTTAAGTTACCCATTTTGGGGCGAGTTGAATATATTATATTATTCAGAGTTTTCTTTTGAGTTAAAGCTTGTATTTAAGTTTTTCATGAGTTTTATTTTGTTTTAAGCTTTGTATGCTTAAGTTAGTCTTCTGCTTGTAGTCAGCCAGGATGAGGGTTCGCTTAGGAACCAACAATGGTTCTCGAGTGCCATCCACGTCCAACGTATAGGCTCCGGTCATGACAAACTTGGTATCAGAGCACAAAGTTTAAGTGTCCTAGGGTGTCTATGAACCCGTGTTAATAGGATCTTATTTATGGTTGTGAGGGCCCTACTTCTCTAAGTGAGGGACTACGGACATTTAAGAAAAATTTCCCTTCTTTCATACTCTTAATCGTACAATAGAGCTATGTCATAGAGATTTATTCATACTCATGTGTTTTTCAAATTCATTCGACTACCCTTCATACTAGAGGTGGTTGAATAGAAAAGTCAGTCCTTTATCGATAAGTTGTTCTTAGCAAAAATCTTGAGGAAGTCATGAGATTCTAGAGGGGCTTGAGAGAAGCCCATGAGTGAGTTAAGTGTTGAGTTTCAGAGGAATGCACTCATGTTATATGAATAGTGCGTTTGAGCTAAAAGCGAGTTGTACTCTTTTCCTTAAGCCTTGTTTCAGCTGAGATCCTTTTTAAGAAGTATGTTTAGAGCTTGGGTAAGATTTTCACCTGAAAAGGTAACATGAGTTACGAGATCACGAGCAGTATTAGTGAAAGATCCCAGTGTTAGAGGAAAGTATGTAGAGGTTTAGTTATCTAAGTAAGGGAGATGGTGTTTTGGCAAACTATGTTGGTATAGTCATGCACCTAGTAAGTTATGAATGAGGAGTTCTACCTTATGGGTAGACTAAGAAGTGATGAGTTGTGAAGAGCTCAGGATATGAGGTAGAGTAAGAGTTGCAAGTCAAGATGAGTTAGAGTATACCTTAACTAGAAAGGGGTTATGATGATGTGTCATTGTGTTAGTAATGACCAAGTGTAAGTGGTGAATAGAAGAGCAAGAGTATTCATGAGGTGATAACTCTATGCTAGGCTTATGATTTTGAGGGAGAGCCCATAATATTCAAAGTGTTATAAAACTAATTAGGCATTAATTTATAGTGAACGAGTGAATAGTACTTAAGTTGTGAAGGGAAATGTGATAGTAAATTGTAAGTATGAATACTAAGAGGTAAGGATTGACTACTTGTCATAAGGTCCTAGTGGACGAGTGTTTCTAAATTTGTGCATAGTAGTGGTGAGTTAGTATAGTAAGCGAGCAATCATATTTATAATCGGGTTTACTCATAAATATTAAGCTTGAATTTGAAATGAGTTTCATGATTTAAAAAAATGGCAACATGAGGGTGATGATGTCAGTCTTGGGATTTGATCTGGTAGGCTTGACATATAGTAGGTGAGGAATTGAGATGTTAGCTGCAATGAAAGATGAGTGGTACAAGTGAGAGACCCTAACCTTTAGATAAGGGCAGTAAAGTGTGGCTAAGTCACAAGAGTAACAAGAGCATTAAGAGGTGTACTGAGAAGGTATGTAATCAGAAGATGTTAAGAGAAACATCTTAGAAAGAGGTCTTAGTACCTACTTATTGAGAGTTCGGTAGTCATGAGGTAAACTTCTCCCGATTGTTAGAGTAAAAGAGGATGTAGACCAGTTAGAGATGTGGAATAGGTCCATAGCCTTCAAGTGTCAGCTTTAGACATAAGGGGAAGATGATAAGATGAGAAATCAAGTCAAGTATTGAGAATTTCTTAAGGAGCTGGTTAGTAGGAGTCCATGGAGTTATCAGAGTACTAAGCTTGAATGTGGTGTTGTTAAACATTAAGTGGTTCTTGATATGAGCCCAATAATGTGGTGGTAAAGAGTAATAGTTTTGGGATGAGATTCCCTATATAGAGGAATATAATCGGAACCTAAGGATTTGGGTTAAGCTTGATTATAGTAAGAGTATACCATTAGACTCAGACCTTAGTAAGAGTAACCCCATTCCATACCCAGTCCAGTCGTCATTCGAGGATGAATGATCTCAATGGGAAGATATTGTAACACCCTAGAAAACTTTTGAACTAAGACTTAAACCGTTCTTCGTAGTGAGAGAGATTTTACGAAGGAATTAAAAATTTCTTAAGTTTTAAGGTCACTAGAGGTAGCACCTTAAGTTCCAAGAAGAACCAAAGAGAAAAGCAATGAAGTCATTCCTAAGTTCTTCTATGTTGTGGGTCAACTTAAAACGACCGTAACTCTTAGTACAGGTTGAGTTAGGTGGGATAAAAAATAGATAATGAAAGGTCTTTGAATTATCTTTCCAACACCACCGAGTTTGCTAAGTTTTGAGTTCGGCTGAGTGAGATATGCCCTTTTGAAGTCAAGCTGTCAAAATAAGGAAAGTTGCCCGAAAATAGTAAGGGGTATTTTGGTCTTTTCCTTACCCAATCAGATTTAATTCATTTTTAGTAATATTTTAGGGGTCTAATCTGATTAGGTTCAGTTTTATAACCCTAATCTACGCCTAGGGTTTTAGTGGATAGTTCAAGAAGAGAAAAGAGGAGAAAAGAGAAGAGGATCAAGCGTTCATCGAGATTCTTGCGGTATTTCGCCATAGGTTTGATCCCTAAGAGGTATGTAAGCTTCCATAGTGTTGGGTTTGTTCACCCACACGCCAATCATGTTAATTTCAGCGGTAAATTTGTTCTAGGAAGTTGAAAGTATGATGTTCTTGAATTATGTTCTTGAAATTGGCTTTAGTTCTTGAGTTTAGATGAGATTGTTGAGTTCTTGATGAAATCATGTTAATTTTAGAGTTTTATATGCATAGGTTCTTGTGTTCATGTTCTGGGTATCTAAATTTAAAGAGGGATTGAGAAAGAGAATCGAATTTAGGCGAATTGGGGTTAGAAAACGAAGAAGGAAAGAGTCGGGCAAGTCTGGCACCTTGTTCCGCGTCGCTGACCTGCCTTCCCCTTTCAAAAAAATTTTCTTCGCGTCGCGGAGAGGTCAAGTACCTCTTTGCCTCAAAAGTTAATGCGCGACCAAATATTAAAATGTTTCTCCACGTCGCAAAATTGCTTCCATACAGTGATTTCTTGATCGTTTCTCATGTTTAACTATCTAAAAACACTCCTAAACATCCCAAAATATTTCCTATCACAAATCACAACCTTGAATTCATAAATCAAATTCAAGGTCGAGTTAAGAGTTAAGTATTGAGAATTCTTTCGAACATTCTAAGAAAGTCCCTTTGAGTCCTTTAGTGGAGTTTTCTACAACTTCTAGTAACTTATTTCAAGACTCAGGCAAGTGAGTATGAGAGTGAGGAGAATGTATTCATGAGTCTATTTTGTCATCACAATATCCTTCATATCAGGTACCATAACTCTTGCATTCATAATTCACATTCAAGAGAGAGTTAAGAGTAGAGTTCAAGGAAGCCTTTGAGTTCAATTGTGAATCCTTTGAGATCCATCATCGATTTGAGTTAAGTTTTGAGTAAGTAAGTATGAGAATGAGAAGAGTTGTGTACATGAGTTCCTTATTGATATTTTGACCCTTTAGTGGAGTCGGTCATGCCCATAACTTTCGCATGAACTCTATAAATTGAGTATCATTAAGAGGAGTAGTATCTTCAAGTTCTAAGTCTTGAGTATTGAATCCCTAACCCCCTTTGAGTTTGTATTTCTAATCACAAAGCTATTACCTATTACCCATGAAGTCCATGAGTTGAGTTGTTCATGCCCCTAATTCCGCATGAAACCTATAAGTCGAATAGTCCTGAGATAAGAAGTATCTTTGAGTCCTTGAGTTGAGTAGTTCATGCTTATAATTCTGCATGAACCCTCTAAGAGCATTCTTGAAATTAGTAGTATCATTGAAGTTCTTGAGTTCCAAGTATTGAGTTCTATTTATGATTATTGAAAACCTTGCATTGAGTCGTTCACGTCCATAATTCGGCATAAACCATATTTTAAGAAGTCTTTTACAAACGATTTAACTTTGTTTTCAGACTTAAGCTTTTGAGTTGAGTAAAGAAGTAAAGTTCATTTTCTTTAAAATGATATATGGGAACTAAATATTCCCAAGAGTAAATGTTCTCACATTTAAGATGAGAGGAAACTGAGATTTCCAAAAGAGTTTTGAGCAGTTTGGGTACCATCTCTTTTAAGAGAAATATTTTGAGTAATTATCTTAAATCAAAGAAAAAATTATGTTTTTAAACATATGAGCTGAGTATTTTGGGAGTAGTATTGATCACCGATATGGGGACGAGTTTGAGTTCAGATAACTCATGTCTCCATAAACCAAGTAGCCATAATGGGTAGAAAGGATCATACTTTTTAGATGACTCCTTAGTTCTTTTTAGAATAAACTAGTGGATCCACTTAGTTAAGGATTTTTATATGACGACAAAGTATAGGACAGTTCTGGCAGCGTGGGCTAGACGTTATATCATCACTTAGGCTCATAGTGATGGTTGTCGGTTAGAGAAACTCCCACAAAGTTATATTATATTTTATTATATATAAATTGAGTTGTTATTGTAATTTTCAATACATTGAGTTGCTATCCACAGTTTTACAACTTTGCATATATTGCATGTGTATTGTTGCTTTATATTGAGTTAAGTATCCAGAGTTGAGTACCCAGAGTCGAGTATCATATCTTTGAGTTGAGTATCTAATCTCTGAGTTGAGTATCTTATCCTTGAGTACTTCTGAGTTGAGTAAGTTGAGTAGTTTTGAGTATCCTTGAGTATTCGTTGAGTTGAGTAAGTTTGAAAAGAGGTAAGTATGTTTCCTTTTTTTTTATCAAGTTCAAGTTTATGTTTTAGAATTCCCCTCACATGCTCGTACATTCCACCTACTGAGCCATTTGGCCTGTATCCATTCATGATGCATTTATAGGTATTCAGGGTTATCATCAGGAGCTTCGTTGATACCACATGCAGTTCGAGTTAGTTATGGTGAGCCTCCTTGCTTCCAGAGGATCTCATTTAGCTTTCAGTTATATCAGTTGTTAGGAAGTCATGGATCTTGTCCCGACTTCCATCTTTGTCATTTAGAGGCTTCATAGATAGGCAATAGAGTTTTAGAAATGTTTTCATTTATTTTATTAAATGTTTGAAAGACTTAAGTTACCCATTTTGGGGTTATTTGAATATATTATATTATTCAGAGTTTTCTTTTGAGTGAAAGCTTGTATTTAAGTTTTTCATGAATTTTATTTTATTTTAAGCTATGTATACTTAAGTTAGTCTTCCAATTGTAGTCAGCCAGGATGAGGGTTCGCTGGGGACCAACAATGGTTCTCGAGTGTCGGCCACGTCCAGGGTGTAGGCTCGGGTCGTGACACATTCACCCATACGCCAATCATGTTATTTTCAGCAAAGTTTCGTTCTTGAAGTTCAAGAATTTGAGTTCTTGAAAATATTGTTTCTGTTCTTGAATTAGGATGGGTTTGATGAGTTGTTAATATAAAATTTAGTGAATTGAGGGTTGTTTTGAGTACATTATCATGTACATAAGTTGAGTATTCAAATCTAAGTAATTGGGAAAGAAACCATTCGATTCTAGGCGAATTAGGGTTAAAAAAATGAGTAAGAAAAGATCTGGCAAAAATTAAATTACCAGGTCCGCGTCGCGGACCTGTTCCTCAGAAGTGAAATTTTCATCTCCGCGTCACGGAGAGAACGAGGACTCCACTTTTTAAAAAATTATTTCGTGACCAAATATTACAATTCATCTCCGCATCGTGGACTTGCTCCCCAGATAGTGCTTTTCAACCGTTTCTCATTATTAACTCCTTTTATCATCACAATATCGTTCCTATCACAAATCATAACCTTGAATTCATAATTCAAATTTAAGGTAGAGTTAAGAGTTAAGTTTTGACAGTTCTACGAGTCAGTTTAAGAAGTCTTTTACAATTGTTTTAAACTTATTTTAAGACTTAAGCATTGAGTTTGAGGAAGAGTAGAGCGGAGTTCATTTTCTTTAAAATGATATATGAGAACTAAGTATTCCCAAGAGTAAATGTTTTCACATTTAAAATGAGAGGACACCAATTTCCGAAAGAGTTTTCATGAGCAGTAATAGTACCATCTCTTTTAAGAGAAAGATTTTTGAGTAATAATCTCAAACCATAGAAAGAATTATGTTTTTAAACATATGAGCTAGTTACATTTTGGGAGTAGTATTGAGCATCGATATGAGGACGAGTTCAGATAACTCAAAGTCTCCATAAACCATGTAGCCAACGTGGGTAGAAAGGGTCATACTATTTAGAATATTCCTTAATGCTTTTTAGCATAGACTAGTGGATCCACTTTGTAGTAGGTTCTATACCCCGATAAAGTATAGGACAGTTCTGGCAGCGTGGGCTTGATGATGTATCATCACATAGCTCATAGTGATGGTTGTTAGTTAGAGAATCTCCCACATAGTTATATTGTATTTTATATATACAAGTTGAGTTATTATTGTATTCTTCAATACATTGAGTTGTTATCTACTGTTTTTAAAGCTTTTCAAATATTGCATCTTTTATTGTTGCTTTATCTTGAGTTGAGTATCCTTAGTTGAGTATCTTATTATTGAGTTGAGCCCTATTTTCTCTAAGTTGAGTTGAACTATGTTTCATTGAGTTGAGTGAGTTGAGATGAGGTAAGTATGTTTCTTTTCCATCAGTCCAAACTTAAGTTTATGCTTTAGAATTCCCTTTACATGCTCGTACATTCCATGTACTGAGCCATTTGGCCTGCATCATTTCATGATGCATATACAGGTAGTCAGGATCATCAACAGGCGCTTCGTTGAGGTCATGTGATATTCCAATCAGCTTTGGTGAGCCATCTTATATTCCGGAGGACTTCACCTTTATCTTACAGTTAGTAGTTTTGAGATGTCGTGGGTCTTGTCCCGATATCCTTCTGTAATAGTAGAGGCTTCATAAATAGACAAAGTTGATTAGTTTTCAGTATGTATCTTTCTTGAGTTGTTTTTACAAACTCTGAGTTTTATATTGAGTATTGTTTCAGATTATTTTAAAGATTGAGTATTTGAGTTATTGAATTTAATTCAATTTTTAAGATTTTGTATGCTTAAGTTAGTCTTCCTCTTGTAGTTAGCCAGGATGAGGGTTCACTTGGGGACCAACAATAGTTCTCGAGTACCTTCCACGTCCAGGGTGCAGACTCGAGTTATGACAAACTGACTTAATCTGTAATCATGCCAACATTCATTTCGCCTATCATAATATTCTTAAAAGAAACAAAGAATCAAAATGATGGGCAAAAATTCATACATGATTTGTCTTTAAAGATGAGGATGTTTCGACGTTTTAATACCAAAATAGTAAGACATTTTTGCCCTCATAGTATTCTTGGTTAGACTCTAAATTAGGTTGGGGTGACGCCATCCTCACCGACTGGAGTTTTTGCCCCACTACTGGCCAGAGTTGTTGTCGTTGCTTTTTTGTAGTTTGCTGGTCACAACTCGCTGCTTCGCTGGAGCTCCTAGTTGGAGTTGTCATTGTTGCCGTTAACACATCTGTCAACTTCGACGAAGAAGTGAGAAGAAAGGAGCTGGGTGGAGACTGAAGAGAGAGGAAGCACCGGCAAGAGGGAGAGCAGAGGAGAGGGGAGGCGAAGGGGTTTTCATAGTTGTTTTCGTCAGTGAGCGACAATGGTGATCGGAGCAGCGAAGGACAAAAGATAAAGGAGGCGACCAGCGGTTGCTGTCAATTTTTAGTCAGAAAATAGAAACTGGAGAGGATCCTCTAGTGCGGTGGAGAAGATTGAGGGAGATGAGGTGTGCGGTTGTTGAGTTCTCCAAGATAAAGAGGAGGAATGAGATAGGATTTTTAGGGTCTTTGGATTAAAAAAGGAAATAAATGGGAATTTGATCTCAGCTATCGATTTAATTAAGATAAGCGACTGAGATTGATTTTTGCTTTTGGATGAATTAAGATGGACATATGAGATTGAATTAGATGGGGTTTTTTAGATTGGATTGAATTTGGTCTAATCTGGCTATAATTGAAATGAACAAATGACTATAATTGACATTAAATTGAATAGGTAAGGCTAGAATTGAAATAGAATTGGATTGAAAAGGTTAGAATTGAAATAAATTGAATAGAAGAGGCTATGATTTGAATGATTTAAAGGAAGGTTAAATGAATTTCCACTTAATTAATAGCATACTACACATAATAAATAATTTCAAATAAAATAACATACTTAAATATTTAATATGTTTTTGAATAAATACGTAAAATAATTATTTCCAATTCAACTATTGATACATAAAATAATAAGAATAATTTTTTAAAATTATGAATATTTAAATATATAGTTATTTAGACAAAATTGATTAAACTTTTAAACACATAATAAAAGAAATAGGCTTTAAAATATGTATTTAATTAAATAACAATTACTTAATCAAATAACAATTCGGAAAGGTCTACAGTGTCACGCCCCAAACAAGGGGAGGTGTGATTGGCATTCGATACCTCATTTTATCGAGTTATATACTTAAACATACAAATTGACTTAACTGTGGACCTAAAAGGTTGGGCAACATAACATCTAAAATACTAAGCCTAGACCATTAAGGTCATTACTTGAATAACAACAAGTCATATAGGCGAAGGTAGACAAGCCAAAAATAATAAACACTAGTTGACCGGCGAGGCCGCAACTCAAGATTTACCTATGTGCGCGCACACACAGACACACAGATACACACACACATATATATATACATGTCAATCTTATGAGGCTGGAGACTGGAAGGTGCATAAAGAAACCTAGAATATCATGTGCACAATAGCCTGTAAGAGTGTCATATGCACTGGTCAGGAAAAGGCCCCAGCTATAACTATATTGTACAACAAAATAACCATCCTATGAAATATCCAGGAAGAGGTGAAGCTAACCAACTCACAGCTGAACCCCGAATCTTAGTGGAGAGGTCAATAAGAAATCTACTTGGACCTGCACTCACGAAACAAAAAAGCAGCATCCTCAGGCAAGGGATGTCATTACGAATAAAAATGTATTGGTCTATAAGGTAGAAAGTAGAATCATAAATAGCTGTTGTAAAAAGGGTAATAAAGATTCCACGTGAAATAGAAATTCTGATAGCCTCCATGGCTGGCATCCGACTTTATATAAATTAAATATGCATGGTATGCTCATGTTCCTTCTGCTTCCTCTTCTTCTTCCTACCCCTCTTCTTCTTATTCTTCCTCTTCCTCTTCCTCATCTTCTTCTTCTTCTTCCTCTTCTTTCTCTTCCTATTCTTCCTCCTCTTATTTCTCCTCCTCTTCCTCTTCTTCTTCTTCCTCCTCCTCCTCTTCTTCCTCCTCCTCCTTCTCCTCCTCTTCCTCCTCCCCCTCCTTCTCCTTCTTCTTCTCCTCCTTCTCCTCGTCCTCCTCCTTCTTCTTCTTATTCTTCCCCCTCCTTCTCCTTCTTCTTCTTCTTCTTCTTCCCCCTCCTCCTCCTCCTCATCATCTTCTTCTTCTTCCTCTTGCTCTTCCTCCTCCTTCTCCTCCTCCTCCATTTCCTCCACGTCAAACAGAAACTCTGATAGCCTCCATGTCTGACATACGACTTTATATAAAGTTAATATTCATGGTATGCATATGTTCCTTCTTCTTCTTTTTCTTCTTTTTCTTCTTCCTCCTCTTCCTCCTCTTCCTCCGCCTCGTCCTCTTCCTCTTCCTCCTCCTCCTCCTCCTCC